>JAOBRG010395411.1:0-10345 GCA_027574985.1 Umimayanthus nakama | reverse complement strand
ACGCGCGCGCACACACACACACACACACACACACACACACTCTCTCTCTCTCTCTCTCTCTCTCACACACACAATTTTATTGTTATTTTGTGCTGCTAGGCTAGTCTCTGCGTATTTGTCCTCTAGCGAAGTTGCAGACGATCTTATTCACGACATTTAAAACCACTGACAGTATGTTTTGTATAAAACACGAATTAATCACAGGCGAAACCCGAGGCAGCGGCATTCCCAAGTTTAAGTTTGTGTAGAACTTATTTTCATTGTTAAAACAATTGTGCATTAGCGTGCACAAACATTGTTAGCACCTTATCCAGACACGAAACGGATCCAAGTTCTACTTCTAACTCAATACGCGGAGGTAGTGCCATAGCAATTACTCGTACAGGCATGTATTATTGCCGAAAATTTAAGGGTGTGGTGTCACAATTTGGGGGTATGCATACATGTAAGGTTGTAAAATTTTTCATACATTTGTGTATGTAGAAAACATTACCATAATTTTGATTTTTGCTTTTGTATAAACACCGTAAAAGTTTCATAGATCCTAAAAAAATATTTTGTGACAATTGCAGAGTACAACATTGCATTCAAAATATGTCTGTGTATCCGGTACTGGTGGTCTAAGCACTGGAAGCATTCTTGTTATAATGTAAGTATTTATTGTTTAACGACAGCATAGTTTTATTATTTAGCGACAGCCTCCACGTTAATGAGCAAAGTGCAACCGAGTCTGCCGCTCAAGGATCGGGCTCAGTTCACACGAAAGAAATAATCGGTCGTAGGATTCACCTGCGTCGTCACCGATGCAAGACTTCCACCACCACCATCATCATCATCTTCATATTTCATAACTCAGTATTGTTGTTATTATATTATTAGAAAATTTTCTTTTGTTAAAAACAGTTTTTAAAACAGTTAAGCTAGGCAGCTTCTAATTTTCGTATTCTTGCGTAGATTTTCAGTGAAAACTTGTTGAAACTGTTGTAAGAAAAATATAATACTTTGTACATGACCCAGTTGTTCGCAGTTGATTAACGTGTAAGTTTCAAGAGGTTTCTCATTTATGAACATGCAAGTCCTTACTGATAAACTAACGTTGATATTTTCCTCAGAAACTGAGAATTTCGTGTGATCCATCCCCAAATGACCCGCCGAAAATGACCAGTCATTAATGAAGTGAACCAAATTGTGGGTTTATATTTTAACGCTGCCACTAAGAGATTTGGGCCACTGTTTTATCTTTGTAGGTGTAAAGAGTTGAAAATCATTGCTAACATTTCTTCTAATTTCTAATAACAGTAGTACTTTTCATACTAATTTCAAAGCTATTTAAACTGCACAAGGAACTTGTCAAGATATGCGGGCGACCAGCTAATGTGACCACTTACTGTAGGCTATATACGCCGGCTAAAAGAATCGATAAAAAGTGCTTTATGGAGAGTTTGACTTAAAACTGAAGACTTTAGAGCCCTCGTCAGTCATCTTCTGAGTTGCACCGGTATTCTCAAACATGACACCCCACCAATGTTTGAGTATTGCATTTCTTGCGTTGTGATTATTTCCATACCTAGTAGATACTTTCAAACTCATCCTTATATATGAAAAAACCAGTTGTTCCAGTACAAAACTTTGAAGTGCTTCACAAAATCGAAAGTAAAGTTCAAGTCCTTCTGTTGCACATTAATTCAACTTGGTTTCCATAGGAAACTTAATGCTTTGATTTGGTATGAAGTAAAACTACGTACCTCTTTGTGGCTCTTCTGCAGTCTATAACCCCAAATCCAACGTGTGTTTGGAATAACTGTCGCCGAGGCTGCGCGTGCAGCTTGAACTTAACTTACTCTATATAAACTTTACTTGTGCGAATTAAGGTGGCTCGATATGGTTTTTTGACCACGCGTGGCTTGAGTACAAAAATGGCGAAAGCTTGCGCGCGCGAGATTTTTTAAACACTAAAGGAAAACAAACGGCGATCAGTACATGCTCAGTTGTCGATCTTTTCGAGTCTGCATCTTGATTACATAATAGTTAAACCATTTTTCAATCGAAATTTTTCGCGTTCCCTTCGGTAAAATTTTTTAAAACTTTGCACGGTAAAAGTGGTTGCTATTCTGCTTCTTATCCATCTTTTTAATTGAAAACTGTACGCTGGATATCTTTATAATTACAAAAAACATCTTTTTTCATATAGCGGAAGTTCTAGCATTAAAAATCTTAATTTCATATTTTTCATTGGACAAGCATGGCTAACTTTAATGCCACAAAAAGTTCCAGCAAACTTCGCCGAAGGAACTCGGAGAAAATCACAAAACATACAAAAACATGAGGGGAAATGGTAATTTTGAAATATAAATTTTTCTGTGATCTCAGCCGAAAAAACGTTTAAAAGGCGGTACGGTGTAAAGGTAACAAATACAAGGTTTTTGCATTCCGAGTAAAGGGTGTCAAAGCGCGCACTTAGTACACGAAAACCATATTGTGCCACCTTAATTCCAAAATGAATTTGAAACCGTGTGATTTCTGAACGTTACAAATATGACTTAAGTCTGTTGCATGCAAGCTACAGGCAAAAGTTGGAATGTAAATCGGCCTTTAAGCGTATATGCTCCTTTAAACAGATTCGTGTGCCTGGTGGTTGTGTATCTTGTCGGTGGAATACTTCTCAATAGATTCAGCAAGGGAGCCACTGGAAAAGAACTTCTACCTAACTATGAGTTCTGGGAAGACTTTCCGTCTCTAGTCAAGGTACGAAACGGGGGGTAATGCCATATAGTTGTCTAACAGTACCAGTTCTATCTAGAGACAGTGTCTGCAAAACTCGGTCGGATTTTTTTTTTCTAGAACCTTGTGTTACTTAGGCGAATTCCGTGGTTCGTTACTTTACTAAATTAATCAAAGATAATAGTTTCTCAAAAATTTTCTAAGGGAAAGTGAGAACATAGATAAAAGGCTTGTGTACTAAACTTGGTAAAATGACAATAAAGATGTGTACACTCAACATGAAAGTATTAATTGCAACATAAACACTCGTAGTGGTAGAAGAGGTCACACGTATGTGGAACACAAATCCTTCGGTTTCATTATGTTTATGTACTGACTGTGAGGCGGGGAGGGGTTAGGTTTGTTATCGAATTGTTTTAGTCACATTTGTGGCTAGGGAGAATTTTTTTTTCGGGGGGGGGAAGATTTGGCATATTTTCATCTTATTTCTTTAAACTTCAGGATGGAATGGAGTTTACTGGTAAATCAGCAAGAGGCCTTTGTTGCAAAGACAGCAGCTACGAGTCGATCTAAACACGAGACGGCCGCGCGTCACTGAAGCAGTCGTTGGTTTGCCCCCGGGGCCGATGGGAAGGGGTATCGGATTTACCTTTGGGGATCATCGGTGGTCCCCAGGATTGGGAAATGATGAAGTAGTCCTTCTAATATGATGGTTCTTGATCAACTGTCTTATGATTAGTAGTACAATTTTTGTTTTGGGTCGCAAAAATCATTGCAAACGTTTATCTCAGTAGTCTATTACTACATAGACGTCTGTCACAGAGTTGGACGATTGGCAAGGAAATTTCCCAAAATCAATCCCGTTGTATTTTCCAGATTCCCTACCCCTTACCCCTAGGGCAGCCCAATGTCCAGTACTCACGTATTTGTAGGTGTTATCCCACAAACTTTTAGTTTCGTGGACGAAATCAACTGAAACTTACGAGTAATGAAGGTCGGCACTTTAGACACACTTCACTAACTACTGATACTGTCAGTTTATAATTCTGTGAATTTACATAAGCATCTACATGTACGGTACAGCTCTGAAAGTAATGATTCTCAAAGAGTTACGTAATCTTTCAGGTCGCTTCTGGATTTTCGGCCGGTGTCACAGCGGATTAGGACCCTCCGCGGATTTGGACCCCCCGGTCGAAATCCATTGGTGGATATGGACCCCCTCCGCGGATTTGGACCCCAACCAAACATTCCTATTTGGTAACTTATTGTATCTGCAAGTTTTCTGGCGATGTTCTGCACAAAACCCCGTACAAAAGACGAAGAAAAACAAAATGATCTTATTGATCCTATAACGTATCCTTCCTTGTTCTTAAACGAATCAACATTTACACCAAGTGAAAATCAAAACAGTGACAACCATTTCGTCGCAGTATAATTCTGACTGAGAACGGAACTAGTACTCATCTTACTTATTTTCGTAAATCTATAGCATGTAAAATGTTTTCTTTTTTGAACTTTTTTTTGTAGCGCGATACTGAGAAAAACATGGTTTCAACGCGTTTTTAGTCCAGCTTTAACATCCAATGGGACGTAAGTTATAATCACACTCACTGTAAAACTTTGTATGATAACGATCCCCTATACTTATGTTGAGGGGTCCAAATCCGCGGAGAGGGGTTAAAATCCGCTAGCGGATATGGGCCGAGGGGTCCAATTTAAGGGGTGTCCAAATCCGCATGGACACCGGCTCTATTATTTCCAACTATAGATCACCCCCGAAGGTAATTGCTTACAAGAGTTGCTAGGTTTGTAAGTAAAGAGGAGCTTACTCACGGTACTTTACGGTATTCTTTTTTCGTGCTTTATCACTTACAAAATATTTTGTGAATTTTATTCAAATTTTATTAAACAAATTTTAAAACGCTCTACTAAAGAAAAGTTATAGAACGTTTTCTGCTGCATCAGCAAGCATGATCCGAACAGTTTAATGATCAGTTTGAGCATTCGAATGTAGAACACTGGTTGATGTTTCAGTTGTTGGGGTGCGTCTTGTTAGATATAATAAACATGACCAGCGAATAGAGACTTTGTCTGGGAACTCTTCTAGTTGGCCAGGAGACGAATTTATTTTTTTTTCGCCAACTTCAAGATGGCAGACTGTCATGGTTCATTTTAAAGTCGTAAATTCCTATCATAGGCCTATTAATGGTTGTTCATGGTTATGGATGGTTAGTAGGGGTCAGAGTTGGGTCAGGGTTACTTCTGTAAGAACTTTAGATATACATACAAGAAATGTGGAGTGTTGGTAGCGAAATGATGAGTTAGTGTAATGAGAGTGGATAGTGACTCCCGTTTATGACATCCTTCGTTCGAAACTCATCATGCCTACCTTTCTTCGCCGATTTTAAGCTTCTATTTGTTTCTTGAAATTTTTCTAAGTACGAGTCTCAGTTTGAGCAATGTTGCAGTTCTAGTAAGCGTCCGCCATCTTGAAGTGGAGGTAGAAAAAAATTCGCCGGGGAGAAGGGGGTTGGGACTCCGCTCGGAAATTCGCCTCAAACGACCATGACCGTCTCCAAATCATATTTGAGCAGGTTTCTATAAAACGTTTGTCATTTTTATAAAACGAGTAATATTCTTTACAAATTCTTTTTAAAATCAGTTGGCCACATATATAGTAACTAACAAGAGGGACCTTATATACTGAAACATCAAACAATGCCACTACTTATCTACCAATTTGAAAATTCGGACTTCAAACTTGAATAGCCCGAGTAATCGATTGCTTTTGTCAGCTTTCTCAAAACCAACACGTTCAGGTAGAAATGAGTACCTATATCGCATAAACAAACTCGGTCACATTGGTATTTCAAGCAATCTGATTGGTTTGCTATCTCTGACTAATGGACGTCCACCTCCTGTGAGGTGAATGGCCGGCGTAAGCTCTCGTTTTGCCAAAGTGATCGAAAACAACGTTTTGTAAATGCATTATATTATAATTGCTAACGATACAAAGGAAGCTACGCAATTAGGAATGAAAGTTTTCTGAGATAAACAACGTTTTAACACACAATTCAAACATTTTTTTTTGTCGAGTGTCTTCTGTCCTGATCGCCAAGCTTCGCTGATGCTTCTTCCGTTGAATGAATGAATGGTTTATTACAATTTTAAAATTACAGCTGAAAACTGAATTAGTTAAAATTTTACAATGAAATATGATATCTAAATATAACTACTTTTAAAAATTCATAACTTAAGTCTAAAAAACTATTTACAATTAGCATAAAAGAAACTGTTCTGCAGTCTTTTGGTTTTGCAGCTTGGGATCCTGAACATCCGATTGTTTCTCAATCTGTAGCAACATTTGTTCGCCTCAGGTAATAACTCATACAGTTTGTGAGAGGGATTTGGAACTAATGTGCTGAAACAGTTTGGTTGTTAAGGCCTGTCTTCTTTCAAACAGCGTTTCTAGGTTGGTTAGTTCCAGAGCTTCCTGGTAGGTGGTGAATGGGAAGACAATGCGCATGGCACGCATCTGTAGGTGTTCCAGCTCGTTTGAGAGGTACAGTAGTTTGGTAGTGAGTTGTGGAAAACGGCGCAGGCATATTCAACAACAATTGCCCTTCCAAGGCCTCACTTCAAAGTCCCATCGAAGTCAACTACACTACCACTGAGCAGAATGTCTTCATTCAAGAAAACTTGATTATCACTATCTCTCTTTAAAATGGTTGTGATTTCCAACACTCTAACGGCAAGCGTATGGCATGATTTCCGGAGAAAACTTCACAAATATACCAAACCCGTCTTGGCATAACGAGTTCTCTCAGGTGCCTCTGTCACATAACACTGATTTGTTATAAAACTTGTGAATTAAAATCAGCCCCGCCGGCCTCACAGCATTTCAAAAATGCGTCTCTCTCACTCTCTTTCTCTCTTTGCACTAGGTCAGTTCACTACGTCACACTCATGTGACTTCACGCATCAGCAGTTCACTGCCATTATTTTGACACTCACTTCCGCTCACAAACTGTTTTTTCAATTTCTGTTTCAAAAAAACTGCAACTGCCCATGGAACTACTTCAAGGTATTAACAACTTAAATAACAGTTTTGTCCGGTCAGTTTTAACATACATTGTCGAGGATCGCCAATTTTTATAAAACTTTAAAAGCTCGTTGCAGAGCCGCCATCTTTGTGCTAACTGTAAGTTTCGTGCATAAATTGAGCCTGAAAATGAGGCAGCCAACTGTGAGCGCAACTGCCAACTGTTGATACTTTGGGAGAAACTAAAAGAGATCAAACTGAAAATTCTTGCTTACTTTTCTTGAATGTGTTGTGTTGTGACTGAGTTTGTTTCTGCTAATACAATTGCTCTCTGAAATCTCGCGTGTAGGTGAATATTCTGCCACTATTCACCGAGATTTCAGAAAATAATTGTCAATTAAATGCTATAAAAATTATCTCTTCATACAAACCAAGACATTTCTTTAGATAGGAATATTTACATTGCAAGAAGATTTTTGAAATAAATGTTAGTAACGAAATAAAGAAGAACTTTAATCAATAGAAAAAAACAGCGAATATTTTTAAAGTTTTTTGTCAATCAATTCGATAATTGCGGTTTTTGATTTAGGCAAAAGAAACTTTGAATAAGCCACATCTAGACGCTTCAAATGATCGGTATTTATCGGTGAATAATAAAAGTGTTTTTATTTTTACCGATTTTAAAGAAAAAACCACCAAAGGTAATTAATTGTAACATTTGCTACAAAATACTGCAATATACTACAGAATAACTGCTGCCAAATAATAAGTGTTCCGGAAGGCTGTGTTATCAAACAATAAAGAAATTATTGTCAAACAACAGGTTGTGATACACCTACATTTATGTCGGTTTTTGTTAGTGGCAGGCAAGTCAAGTCAAGCCGATACAGTAAAAACCCGTGAGTAAGAACCTGTAATTTTGCAAGTTAGGCTAAATAGGTTCTTACATAAATGGTATGTAACAAAAATCTAGGGTCATTAGGTTCTTAATTTCTGGGAAGTTTTGCAACAGCACTGATGGTTACAGTGTATACTTAGGTAAAGCATATTCGAATGTCTCGATTGCACAAACAATAATATTTCAAACTTTAGTGTTTGTGCAATCGACGCTTTGGAATGTCTCGGCTGCTCAAACTAAAAAGTTTTGGATCAATTGGCAGCTTGCAATAGTCCTATTTGCCAATTTATTGCGAAATTCGTTCACTGCACATGTACGGAGCCCCAGAAGGGACACGCAAACGATAAAGTTTCGAATGGCTCAATTGCACAAACGATAAAGTTTCAAACTTTAATGTTTGTGCAATCGACACTTTGGAATGTCTCTATTGCACAAACAATAAAGTTTGAAACTTTAATGTTTGCACAATCGACACTTTGGAATGTCTCGGCTGCACAAACTAAAACGTTTTGGATTAATTGGCAGCTCGCAGCAGTCTCATTTGCCAATATATTGCCAATTCGTTCACTGCACGTGTCCTGTCACGTGTCTGAAGTATGTAAGATATAGCGGCTTCGAGAAAGGTAAGGTCGAATTTTTGAGGTACCAACTGTGAACTGGAACTTTAATATCAAAATGTTTTTAGCGAAATACATTTTAGAGAAACTGTTGTCTGTGTGTCGGTTTTATTTTAAATGTGACTTGATACTTCGAAAGTCTAGATTTCACAAACATTAAAATTTGAAACTTTAAGGTTTGTGCAATCGAGCCATTCGTAACTCTATATTGCACAAACATTAAAGTTTCAAACTTTAATGTTTGTGCAATCGCGTGTCCCTTCTGGAGCTCCGTTGGTTCGGAAGCAGAGCTAGATAAGCTTCAGTTTTTGGTATTATGCCTAGTTGATTTGCTGGCTTCATGAGAATTAGCGAGCCAATATAGGTAAGGTCACGTTGCAAATGTGAGCCGTACTGGGAAGGCCATATGCCCTGCTGTTTATATGACGAAGAAGCTGATTATCAACGCTAAAAGCGCAAGTGATGGGTATTTGATCTGTAGAGTTGTTAGGACCAAAGCTGGTTTAATAAGCAGTCCTCTGGGTATATCTTATACCAAAGCCAGATAAATAATTATTAAGGAAGGGTTTAATTTGGGCACACACAGCTTGAAGTCGGGTGCCGCTTCGACAGTATCATCCCATTGACAAACATGCTAGTTGGCGCTCGGAAAAAAAACAAACTTAGATATATGAATGATTCTTTATCAAGAAAGTTGGTCGTTACAAGCGCTCTTGGTCTGTGATTTATCTGAATACATTATTGTACTACACCTAGCTTTGTTTTCTTCTTGTAGCGTCCAACCACGCGACAAGTACACCGTTACAAGTTGTCTGTTGTCGTTGCTGCCAAAGGGGCGTGTGTAGAGAACAGAAATGATAATATTCTGCGTTTGTGTAGCATTAGAAGAGAATTGGTATTCAGTTTGGTATTGTGTAGCGTCAGTTTGGTATTGTGTAGCGTCAGTCTGGTGAGAATTGGGCGTGGGTTGTATTTATTTGTATGTCAGGTATTCGTGTATTGCATGCCGTGCGTTTCTAAAGTGTGATTATACAGTTAAGGCCCTGTTACACTGCGCAATCTCAGCAACTTGTCTCGCAATGGTTTGAAATGTAGCGTTGCAAGTTGCCGAAGTTTAATGTTGAGGCCCTGTTACACTGTGCAATTCTCCAGCAACTTGTCTCGCAACGCCATTGGCATTGCTGGACAGGGCTGGCAGCACGTTTCCCGGGTGTTTTCCCTACAGGGGGGTTTTTTCTAGGGATTTTCGTGTCCGGCAGTGCACCAACTAGTTTTTCTTTTCTATTGGCTATACTGCTACGTGTCAAGAGGGTGAATAAAGAGTAGCGGCCGACCACGCCACAAGCATACCGTTACAAGTTGTCTGTTGTCGTTGTCGCAAAGGGGCGTGTATATAGAACGGCAGGGAAGTTTGAATACGGTATGCACTGCAAAATCGGCGATGAACTTTAAATTTCATTTTCTATTTAAGAGACGAAAGTGAGATGAAGTTCTGTAGGAAGTTTGCCGGCTGGTAGATTGAGTTAGGTTGTTATCAGAAAGAGTCAAATCGCGTGCAGATCTCTTGACACTGAGTGCAAGGTACACACTCGGATGAGTTGCAAGATTGCGTGAATCTGTCCTTTTCTATTTGAATATTTTGGATGCGGATAAAGTGTCATTTCCAGAACAGCGATCGACGGCCGTCAGGTAATTCATGCTGCTTTTCGTTGTACTATCGCTTGCAAGCACTGTTCAACTAGCGGACGCATTTACCAAATGCGAGAAAGTCGATGCGTGCAAATGCAAGACAGATAGAGGAGAGTTCAGTTTGTGGTCTCTCTCGTCCGCCGGCTCCAGCGCACCCAGGTACGTACGTATGACTTCGGGTTTAAAGCACAGGTTGGTAGTAAAAACTAGTGTCCAGTGGAATGCATCTAGAAGTAATACATCTTTCTTAAAAGTATTTTAGATTTCTAAAACCAGATTTAAAGCTTCGCTGTATAATATTTGTTATTCAAATTTGGACCTTGGAAAGCAAATGCTAATTAGGGACAATTAACTTTTTAACAGGGCCGGGGGGCCTTT
>JAOBRG010395400.1:0-10348 GCA_027574985.1 Umimayanthus nakama | reverse complement strand
CTATATATTGGTCTAGTCAATGAAAGTGCTGTTTCCCGCCCTTATAACAAGTTTTTGAAAAATAATGAATAATGAACTTGGGCCGCACTAGATTGTCAAAACCTTCGGACGGTATTCTAACGATTTCATTCCCTTGGCCTTATTAAAATCTTTCAGTCAAAGTGCATTGTCAAGTTTTAGTTTTGATTTCACTTCTGAAAGATAAAATTAAAGCATTTGTGCTTCAGGAGTCGACAAAGATAAATAATTAGATTCGCGAATCATGTCATTTAGGTTCTGTGAATGAAACAGATAAATTCTTTGTGGAAGGACGGCATTCATTGGCCTGGGAAAGCTGCTACGAAGTCCTAAGCACTTCGGTTTTCCTTCTTGTATGGTATTTTCCTCTGTTTGTTTTTAGAGCGCTAGAGCTTTTAAGACAAACACATTTATTATACAACTGGTTACTTAACTCTTTAGTATTGACCAAGCTCAGGCTATTATCCTTCTGACTATTCAATTAAATATAATTGGACAATTTCATCTGAGATTTTCACAACTGTAACTACACAAGTGTTTGAAATTAAGAAAAAATGTGAAAGGCGTACCTCAGCCAATCAAATTCAAGAAATTAACAAGCCAGCCAATCAACACAAAGCAAGCGTACCGCGTCAGCTCCGAAATTTTGAAATCAGAAGCTGCATTTTAATAATTCTAAACTGGTTGTCCTCGAGACTTTTTTCATCAATTATTTCTAAATTGGACAGCATGTAGTATAGTCCTATTACTTATAATATTAAATTTGGTATTTTGGTACTCAAAACAACCACTAACATTTTATCCTGAAAAACCAGATACGAATATTTAATACGCAGGATTTACTTGCGTTTGTACTTTGGCTTTCTACGATTTTCATACTGAGTTTTAAAATGCTATGTTTTGAGCACAAATTTAAATACATACAAGGAAAGATTTTGCCAGGTTTTCACATACTGATGCGTTTAGCATATAGGCCGGGACGCTGATTTTATGCTTTTTGATGTTTACTACTTCCACACAGCTGGTTTTATCGACTTGGGCCCAGTTATCAAGCGGTTAAACCCCTATACAGTAGAGAAAATCTGCTAGTTGTCCAATCAAAATTAAGAACTCCCCAGTTTTTTCCGCTGGATAGGGATTTATCCACTGGTTAAAGTTATTCACTTTTCCTACAACCTGACCTTGGTGTCCATGCGCGACCTACGGATCCGTGTGTATCTGACCAAGAGATGTTACTGTAGTAGTGCTTTACTTCAAAGGCAGGATATTTTCTATTGAAAAGACTTAGAGGTCTTAGTTACAATTATATAATACCAGTTTGCTCAAAGGGTATTTCATTTTTGGGAGAGCAGTACTGACAATACATTTAACATTTGTGAAGTACTTTAAATGCGTGCCACTTTCCGTTAATTTCGCTTTCAATTTTTTTCTAATACTGAAATTGCATACTTTCCTTATTTTTTAATTTTTCCCGATATTGAAATTAGGCATTTTCCTTACTTTTTATTCTTTTCTAAAAACGAAAATTGAAACTTTTTTCTTATTTTTTTAACCATTTTTTTGTTAGTTATTTACAAGTTAACTCCTCAATTTATTATGTTTCTTGACGGATCAAGTTAATGAACTGTATTTTTCTTGTTTTATAAAACTGTCAAAACAATTTACGGCATGCTGTTCTTGCCCAGCTGCCAATTCATTTGCTAGTACACGAATAGACAAAAACATTGAAAGTCTTTGAACAGTTCAAGTTTTGGTGTTTTACTGGCGCATTTTCGACTTGAAAAGCACTGAACAAAACGAACTGTAATACACACACAGACAATTAGATTAAGCCGAGGTATCAAAATACAACTCTTTTCTGGCAAGAAGTGAAGTTTGTGTTGTTCTTCAACATAGGCGGCCATTTTCAAGTAATGCTTGGAGCAATGTTTTTTTGGGATGCACGCTTTTTGTCTAAAAGATAGACTTGTGCCGATGTTCTTGAATTTTATGGATTGTATTCACCAAGTAAGTTCATCTTTGTTTCTTGAAATACAAACTTATTAATGTACCTTAAAAAAGTTTGTGATAATTCTATCGTCAAAGTACCCATTTCAACGTAAAATAGCATTTCACTACCGCCCCTTCCAGGTTAGTGCAACACCAACAACGCATCTTACGGTGGCCGGTCTTGATTGCTTTCGAACGCTGCACAATAAAGTTCAAGAAAATAACAAGTTTATCTTCTAGACAGAAGTTCTATATCGTGAGTAAAGTATGGCGCGAGGATCATGTGAATCTAGACGCCAGAGATCAAAGAACTGTACTGGCTTTAAACCTTACGGGATTTTACCAAAAAAAACTTATGTTCTGCTGTATCTCATTTACAATGCATCTTGACTAAATCTGACTGTCAGTGTGTATTTTGATCTTGTTCAGCGTTTTATAAGTGGAAAAGGTGCCAGAGAAGCACCAGAACTTAAACTGTTAAAAGATTTCCAATCATATTGTCTATTCGTGCACTTGCAAATGAATTGGCAGCTGGGCAAGAAAAGCATATCTCAGTTTGTTTTGACAATTTAACAAGTAAAGTGAAGTTCTTTAATTTGATCCGTCAAGAAAAAAAGTAAGTGAAGGAGTAAACTTGCAAATAATTCACAGAAATAAGGTAAAAAGAAAACAATAAGATAAATTCGATTTTTACTTTTAGAGAAACTTAATAAATAAGGAAAATACCCAATTTCAATATGAAGAAAAATTAAAAAATAAGGAAAAATGCATTTTCAATATTAGAAAAAAATTGAAAGGGGATATAACGGAACGTGGCACGGATTACTTTACTCATTATTCCTTTATTTACTGATATAGTTATCTCTTTATCTATTTATTTATTTGCTTGTTTGTTTGTTTGTTTATTTATTTATTTAACCACGCATGCATGTCCAATTTAGTTGTTGCTGGTTTGAGTGGAGGTCTTTATGTTTTAAGCAGCTAAATGAAATTTATATTTTCAAATAACCGCAGTGAAGCATTAACCTAATGGAGAAAGACAGAATAAATAAACATACAAAAATGAGATTTCAGCGATTGTTCAAATCTTCCTCGATGTTATTTACCTTTATTACTGCATGTACAATAACATCCGCTCAGAAAATAAATTAAGAAAATACACTTAATTCGATAAAAGATCAAGCACGACTCTGATGTTTTAAATGGTAAAATATTTTTTGTATGCAATATGATCAAGAAACAAAACAACATTAAACGAACATTCATCTGCCTGCTGATGAATGTATTCTGTCTGCATTGAAAGCTTTTTAAAATATTTAACACAAACTGTCGAGGTTAATGCCTCACTAAGCCAGCCGGTGCTCAGTGTGAGACCTCATTGAGACCTTTTAGTGTTCTGATGTTAGTTTGCTTTAGCCGTTCTGACATCTTGAAATCGGCTGTTCTGTTTGCCGATAGTTTTTCCACATAAAGTTCCTCTGCGGTAAGTGACATTACCATCTCTTGAACCTACTCCGGCTTGCAGAGGTGGGTTGTATTTAGCTGATAACGGAAAACCTGTTTTCCGTCTTTTACCCAACGTATCCAATGCCGCTATCAGTCACGCAGCAAAAGGAGATGAGCAACACGCTATCTTTTATAATAGCAATTTTGTAAGAACGACGAGGCCCATATCTGGCCAAAAATTAAGAACTGCGCAAAAACGATTCAGGCTGCGATTTGGAATCACAGATGCAAAGTTTGCTTTTCTTTTTAACCCTAGAAGGCATAAGGTAAAAAAAAAAGTTACACGAAGGCATATGGGGATCTCGACTTTTGACACCTTCATTTAATTGAATTGATATTTGGTATATATAAAGAGCTTTTATTGTTTTTTTCAATTAATCGAAACAACGTGATGTTTAATTGGTTTCTATGGCAACTAAACAAAATAAATGACGTCACTGCGGCCGCAATCTTAATCTTGGATTTTGGAATTTTCAGATTATCGAATTGAACACCTGAAATAGCACAAAACAACATTTAGCGATTGGAATTTTCAAAATTGAAAGAAATAATGTGAAGTTGTCAGTATTTAGGCGACAATAGTTGCATTTTTAACAAAAAATTCCACTTTGGTAGGCAGCTCACAAATTGATTTACTGTGGTGACGTCATCAGAGGTGACGTCACCTAATTAGGATCAAAAGACGTGTTAACAATCAAAGAACGGTAGTGCGAAAGCCTTTGGCAACCGGTCAAGAATCAAAAATTTTAAGCCAAAAAATTGAGCCCCATCCCCTTTATGCCTTTTAATTCTTGCGTTAAAATACTGTTGTTTTCCTCAAACTAGATTGTACCGAGCGCTGTAATACTTCAAACGTTGAGATAGATCGAATTTCCATTGCGATTTATTCGGGGCTTGATGATCACAAGCAAGGTGTATTTTGAATATTTTAGGAGTTATTTCTTACTGTTGTTGTTCTTATAAGTACTTTTAAAAATACGAATTTGGGAACAATTGTTGCTGAAATTCCCTAAATAAGAACAGTGAGGCTCGGCCAAATTTTACTGATTCTTCATAAAAATGCGTGTAATGCGTCTACACGCTTTTTTTTAAAATAAGAACCAGTAACTTTCGGCTCAGGCAAGGCTGTTCTTAATTTTTTGGCGATTTTTTTAGCCTGTGCGAACTGTTCTTATTTCCTGGTATTTTTAAATAGTAAATTAGTTGTCCGCAACAACACATGTAAAATGGCACTAAGAAGCATATATTTAAAACTGCACACGCAGCGCTTGCGATCATGACGAACTTGCTTATTACTCTTCCAGCGCCCGATGACCAAGCTAAATTCTGACAAGTTTTGTTTTCATGTACATCTCAATCTGTGTGCAAGGTTACATAAGTTTCTTAAATTTTTCTGATCAAAATTTCAGCCTGGTGATTGTCCTTTGCTTGTTCTTAACTTTTGCCTTTTAGGCCAGTCTCAGCCAGGGTGTTCTTATAATGTTTGTTCTTATAAAAAAAGCGTGTATCCAACGTATCTCGCGCAATGCCGCTATCAGTCACGGAGCAAAAAGGATATGGGATTTTGACACAGTACCAGTGTCTGTTTTACTCGTATTTCAGAAGCTTACCTTGATAAAACATTGTTGAAAATGCATCCTTATTTCCCTTGGTTCCGCTAGCTCTAGGTAAGAGAAAATATTTTGAGACGCATCATAAATGCTACATAAATTCGCCTTCTTCAACTGTTTTATTTACACAATTAGAACAGCGTGAAACTTTGGACAAGGATTTTAACAATGGGCACAGCCGCGATATACGCATGCTTGTAGCTCGAGACGGTTTCTAACATACGTCTTTTCTCGCTCATTCAAATCGCTCTGTTTCCTTGACCACCGAAGGAACTATGAGATATTGCGGGATTAATATGTCCGTATTTTGGGAATTCCTGCTTTTAAATATAAAACTTTTAAACAACCTTTTCGCTTCTATAAAAAGAAAAAAGAAGCGATAAATAAGCGCGTAAAACCAAATAATTGTACAGCGGTACTGATGTTTTAAAAATAAGTTCTGCTCGTATAAGATTCGTAAAATAGACCTAGCCTTGGACCCAAAGTTGCCTTAAGTCGTGCAAAATCGCATTGAGTCGCACAAAGTTACACTGAAAAGCACAAACCGCCTCAAGTTACACAATGTTTAGTCTAATTTTAACCCCAGTTACTTCAAGTTTGCGTGGTACCCACGCCTGAAAATGGCCTTTACGGCTCGTAACTCTGCTGAACATAGCTTGCGCTCAATGAAATATAAACTTTACTAGCTCAATTTTACATGTTAGAGTCCTGCATTTTTTAGTGTACATGATTCTCTTTCACGTTCTTAACCCTGTCTCAGGTGGTATTTTCCCACCCCTTCCCTCTCGGGAGGTTTTGAGAAGGGGAGGGGGGATGGAAGGAATGTGGTTGTAGCAATCCCCCTCCTTAATTCCGCTAATAAATTATCGATTCATTTGAAATTTTACATGCACCCAGCTAACTTGGTCGTACTTATTAATCAATAACTTGTTCAACTCTTATTACTCCCTCCAAATTTTCTCAGGGCAAGAATTTTTTATATATTTTCATTGAAACCTGGGTATCTGGCCAAGGGATAGGTAAATTGACCAAATGGCAATCTCAGCGAGAGAACAATAACGTTACCAGGAAAATCCGGGGGGGGGGGCGGTTGCAACAAAACTCCCAACAAAGGATTAATCCTAATAGTGATATTTGAGTGATATCAGGCACGTTCTGCAGTTGAAGAGCCGGCGTTTAGCCATTTTGTCGGATGAGTGATAATAGGGTTGAACAACATCTGCTTTGAGTAAAGTTTGTGTTTTTGATGCTGTTTAAAGCTGCTATACAGCTATATGCAAGGTGTGCTCACACAAAACACAAAACTCGACTATAAACTACTTTCTCAACCATGCACAGACCAAGGTTAGGGTTTCAGTTGCAGGGCTAGTTAACATAATTTTAAAAAGTGACAGATTGGATGAAGAAAGTAAAAAGATCGATAATTACTTAGAGACGATAAACGGTAAAACTTCAAAAGTATCACAGAAGATTGTAATCATGGATTGTGACCAACCGCAAAACTCTTGGTTTGCTCTACGCATGACTGAAAAGTGGCCTGCATGTTTCCTAAGGAAAATTATAAAAAAAACCCGTTTCCTTAACACCTCTACGCAGTGGCATGCATTGAACTGAGGTTGGCAGCAAAAAAAGACCCCTGTACAAACTCGGAGTTGAGATATTAAAAGGAAATTAACAGCGTGATGTTTACATAACCAGCATGCGGCCTTGTTACACAAATTTAGTAAATGGATCGAGTCCCTTTCTGTTAGCAGGGAAGAAAAGTTTAAGGTTGGTCTCTGAAAGCTGTTATATCAATGGCAGCGGATAATGTGCTCTTTCTGTCTAATGGTGTTTAAAGTAATGCAACCAAAAACAGAGAGAAGTCGAATGACTGTGAGTCGGATCATGGCGTCTCGCTCAAAAGGCCACGCACTAACGTTGACTAGATCAGCCGCTGAGCTGAGCCTGCCACCAGCTTCTCGTTACACTCACCGACCACGGCAATAACTAATGCCATATCTGTGATGAACTAGTCATCAGACTTTCTTTAACTGAATAAAGCTTTATAATACGTTTTTTTAAACTTACAGCAGCACACAAGCATCTACGGAGTGAAAGGTAAAACAGGCATTATTGTATGTTTAGTACAGCTGAACACCACCCCCCCTCCCCCCTAATGCTTCCGGCGGCTTTTGAATATCGAATGCTCGCTTGGTTTAACATTTTATCAACTACGAATCAAGTCCGCTCTCACAAGTAAGTGCATTGCTCAAACATCTGCGAGAAGAGTAAATAACTCTCGGGTCGATGTGTCGTATGGACTCCGCTTTTATGTGTTTCGTAGCAAAGCCGGTGATTCACAAACCGCCTACCAGATCCCGCCAGTAAATGCTTTTAAACCTGCCAAAACCTAAAGATTCACAAACTCTGAAGAAAAAAAAAGGTTACGAAAAATTGTCTTGCTTGAAAAACTTTAAAAAGTTGCATTTAATTTTTTTAAACGCGAATTTGTCAGTTTAAACAGCTGCACCTCATTTGGCCTTATTTACATCTTGTCGATTCTCAAGTGGGTTTTTAAGTTTAAATCTGTCAAGTTCAGTTTTAGGAAATGTCGGGCGTTTCTTAAGAGTTTATTGCATTTCATGTTTTAATCGGTAAACACAGCCAAATCATTATTGTAGTGGAACAAACAGTTCGAAGAACCTTTGAGCTGTTTTGCTAGAATCCGGCTTCCAGAGATCGCGCCAGCATGAATATGGGACGCGTTACGCATTACTTCAGCTCAACTCTCTTGAAAATATGATAAAGAAAATGTCCGTTTGACAGCAATGCCTCGGTGTCCTGTTTCATGACTTTTGAGTTTGAGCAGCACTTATCTCGTTTAATACATTCTGTTTCTCGTAGTACTGCAATACTTTGTTGGTACGCTCTCACAAGTAAGTGCATTTCTCAAATATCTGCGAGAAGAGTAAATAACTCTCGTGTCGATGTACCGATTCCGCTTTTATGTGTTTCGTAGCAAAGCCGGTGATGCACAAACCGCCTACCAGATCCCGCTAGTAAATGCTTTCAAACCTGCCAAAACTAAGTGGGTTTTTTAAGTTTAAATCTGTCGAATTCAGTTTTAGGAAATGTCAAGCGTTTCTTAAGAGTTTATTGCATGTCCGTTTGACAGCAAAACCTCGGTGTCCTGTTTCTTGACTTTTGAGTTTAAGCAATACTTATTTCGTTTAATTATACATTCTGTTTCTCGTAGTACTGCAATATTTTGTTGGTGCCGCCCTGGTAAAATAAAACATATACATGCAGTATACTTACAAGTTTACCATTCGAAGCTTCCATTTTGTCAGTACTATAATTATCTTTTTTCTGGGGTTTCTGCGCGAATACCAGATTTTTACGCATACCCCTGTTAGACCAAGCTCATTTCATCGACATATCTCTTCACTGACTGAATACATAGCCAACTGTAGATCTTAGTATGAAACATGTGACCTGTCAGTGTTTCATAATTACAGTTTTCTCCTTTATGTTTGGTCTGTTATTGCGTTAAGCCTGTTTTCGCCCAATAACACTGGAAGCGGTCACAGCCTGATTTTCTTCTCATGCATCACCAAAAAAGTCTATAAAAAAGCATCTTTGTTAACTCAGTTGTTAACGCACATTGGATGAAGTTCTTCCGTATTGCTTCAAGCTAGTAATTATTTATTATTTTCACTTTTAAGTTTCGGAAAAAACCTGATTTCTAAAACGACATGACAAAAGATGCAAAAGTAATTGAGCAAGTCATGTACTCTTTATTACATTAACTTTTATAAGCATTTTGGTTTTGGAACTCGGCCCGTGTTCTATTCTCAGGGTTTCTGTAGCCGTGTAGGCCTCAGATTTTCTCATGAATTTTTCAGTCTCAGTCATACTAGCTTTTGCATATGTTTTTGTGCGCAAACAAGAATACCGAGAAAAATCGAATTTTTCTGGCAGTTGTAAATGATAAAAATCCGTGCACCTAAAGTTTTTGCAGGAAATTCGCTAATAATCAGCAACTTAATATCAAACCGGAAGCTATAAAAAACATAAATTTGGGTAAATATCTTTATTTATTTGTTAAAATATACTTAATGAAATAATTCCTTATTACTTTAGCTGTGCTGGTGTTTATTTATCGTTTTCACTTTAACGTTTTTGAACTAGATCTGGTTTCTAAAAGAACCTGCCGCACAAAAGTACACGCAAAGTTAGTGAAAATATCCTGGACATTTTTTTTGTTCATTTTCATAAAAACTTCTGGTTTTGAAACCCAGGCCGGAAGTTCTATATTTTTGGGATTTCTATCAGCCTCAAACGTTCTCAAGGTGTTACGTTCTTATCCGTATAACAGGAACGTGCATGCATCTTTTCTGAGTAGCCTTAGTTTCGACCCAGAGAATCTGTGATTTTTGGCCCGTGCAGCTGTGAAATTTTGTGCATCATTCTTCATCACACACCTCACATCTGAAACAGATCGTTATATGTTTTCGTACTAATCATAGATTGATAACATTTATTCTCTCTGAAGCGAAGTGAGTAGCTTTTTAAACCAATTTACATTAGTTTGGACCCAAAGAATCGCTGACTTCCGTTTTCGATGTACGTCTGTACGTCTAAGAAAAAACGTTTAAAAAGTATTTGGCCAAAATTTCAGACATTGAAAAGTCTTTATTAATCACGAGGTTTCTTCTGTTATTTTGCACAAAATGAGACTACGAAAAACACTTTCTAACAATAAAAAAATTATACAAATGAACAAGTTCATGCAGCTAAAGTTTTGACAAAAAACGTGTAGTCAACTTATAACTAATATCAAATTGAAACTAAAAATCAAACTCATTTGCGCAAACAATCTTACTTTAAAAGTTGATTGTAGTAAATAAATTAATGTTTGATGAATTCGTACCGTGTTGTTTCAGCCTTATCTCCAGAGGCATCGGAATTTTGACTAAAGACACTATGTCAATACCTCTATTCTTGTTCAACTGTACTATTCGCTTATTTATCCCTTTTTAACCTATGGAGGGAAATAAATACACAACTAATCCACAGAAAATCATCACTTCTCAGAAAAGAGCAATTAGAATAATGACGTTTTCTGGAAGTAATGATCACTCTAGCCCTCTATTCAAGAAACTCAATTTACTGAAATTTGTTGACCTTGTTCAATTTTGTAACGCAGTATTTGCTTTTGACTATCATAGCAATAGGCTACC
>JAOBRG010395378.1:0-10348 GCA_027574985.1 Umimayanthus nakama | reverse complement strand
AGGGGTTCAATCGTACACAACCGAGGGGTTCAATCGTACACAACCGTTAACCGAGGGGTTCAATCGTACACAACCGAGGTGTTTAAATTTATTCAGTCACATCTGAGGTGCCTACGTATGTCATACACAACTGAGGGGTTCAGTCATACACAACCGAGGTGTTTACATACATGCACATTTGTGGTGCTTATATATGTCAATCTTACATAACAGTAAGGCTCTACTCTGAGAACGAAGTATTCCATTGGTCATTGAACAACAACATTAACAATAGCTGACACTTTTAACAAAACGCTATTGTATGTTCTTTACGGCTGGTCAGTTTAAGAATAAGAGTTTTGGTTATTTGCATTGTGTTCTTATCCAATGGGATCTTTCGTTCTCAGAGTAGAGGGCGACTCTTACATTACCAAGGTTGTTCATTCAAGCACATCTGAGGTTCTGGTATGCATCATTAGCACCCAAAGCATTGAATCATATCAATCTGAGGTGTTTTATTTAAGCATATCTTAAGTGCTGCTATATTTAATTTGCAATTGAGGCATTCGATCGTGCCATCATTGACTTGTGAGCTTCAATAAAGAGCTCGTTACAATCAAACATACAAAAAGTACAAACTGCATGTTCTGGAATATTTTTCCTTACTTGCTCTTGTGACGGAAATGGAGTTTCAGTTCAAAGTACAAAAAATGATCCTGGTTTTAAATACAGTTGAAAACTGGCCTACTGATGTACCACATCAATTGGAAATGTCCTTACAAATCGACCAACCTTATACTCAGAAAGAGGTTGCTTACATGAACCCGGGTTCGCTGCCATTCCGGGTACGTACAACCCAAAAAGCTGGCCCGCGTTTCTTGTAATCTGAAGCCTATTCACCTGACCAGGTGAGGCAGGTTCATTTAATATTGGCCTACTTTGGGGTTTTCTTATAATAATTCGAAGAAGTCTTATTAACTGCCTCAAAAAAATATTTGTTTGTTTTTTAAGAACAAGTAGTCCAAAAGAAACATTTATGCCGATTTTTTAAGAAAATAAAAAATCATTAGAATTTACCCGGGTCGGTCGAACTAGTAGTAATTTACAAGATCTTTTGCGTTTATTTTCACAACCTTTTCTGCTTTTCAACGCGCCGTTTTTAGGTTTTTTATAACTTCGATTTGCACTTCTAGATTTCCTTTCATTGATTTCTGGAAACCCACAGGATCTGCATGGTGTGTGCCAGGAGGCACAAAGGAACAGTTGTGGTTACTTGATAACTTAGATTCACAACCATCAAATGACCAGGCAGTTTGAGTTGACTTTCCTTCTTTCTGCAACGCAAAGAAAATTAATTTAACAACAACAGTATTAAATTTATTTAACCATTTTTCTTTTCAAAAACGGTATTTGCATTTTAAGTAGAAAAATTGCTTTAGCTGGTGTTTATGGCCACAAAAAAAATAACCACAGGTTAAAAATGCCACTGTGACAACGAACTTTTTATTTTTCACAAATACTACACCTACGTGCAATTCTCTGTGCCAACACAATTTCTTTTTACCAATCCGTACATGAAATTTCAAAATATATGCAAACTGAAATAAACTTTGAAATATTATCTACAACCTGCCAACAAAATATTTCTTAAAGATTATTTCCCTTATTTCTAAACACAAGGTAACTGTTACGTTATGTTGTCAGAACACTCCTTGATTTGAAAGCACCCAAATTATTTCTGTTGTCCTTTACACTTAGCACTGCTTTGCAGTATTAGCCTGCGTAGCGGCGTTAAAAGGAGGGGGGGAGGGGGGGGGGAGGGGCGCAGAAAAAAGAGAAGGGGGACTCTTTTTTCTGTGCATCTCTCCTTCCCCCCTCCTTTTAACGCCGCTACGCAGGCTATTGCAGTATGCGTTGCTCGCTCTTTTGAGTACAGTATTCAGTAAACATGTGCCACCGTTTGTCAGTGTGAGATGCGTTAACTGCTCGTTGAGCAACTGATATAACCCAGTTTTCAAACCACTCTGAGCCGCACTAACGAGTCCTCAAAGGACTGCAGACTTAGTTCATAAGTATATAATATAATAAATATATTTAAAAAAAGAAGAATCGCGCAGGTGAGTAGTGTATCACTGCACCAAACCTAAGCAGTGTTCGGTATCACTGCACCAAACCTAAGCAGTGTTCGGTACACAGAGACACAAGTTCAAAACAGAAAAAGGAAACTTGATAGTAACGAAACTAAACATACACGAACCACTTATAACAAGAGATGTTCAGTTTACCTCTAATGACGGTTTCTATCAAGAGAATTGTCATAGAATTCCATATTTCCAACAAACAAATTGGAATCATCTTGAGAGACAGGAACATCTTGCTGTTTTTGGGATATTTGCCTTGACTGTTGCCAGCAAAATCCTAGGGCTAGGGCGGTAGGCTAGGCTTTGGAGGAGCTTGAGACACTTCCGGGACAATGTATATATTCCCTGGTCCAGTTGAATACCAATAGTTGAGCTCGCTAAAAAAGAAGGGAAAAAAGGCAAAAAGTCTGATTAACCTGTAATACATAACTGATAACTTTCAGACTGTAGCAAATCACCATGAGAAACACCTAATATTTTCATTTGTGCTGTTTATTAATCTTTCTTGCTTACCTTGACTTAGTCCAGCAGATTTTTGTTCAGGTGATAATTTTTTTCTTCTGGCCTAAAACGTTTTTTACAACGGACTGTGCTTGTTGTCATGAAGAAACCTTCTCTGACATGCTGTCTCGTTATCAAGTTGCACCAACGAATTCTCATTTGCTGGTCGCTCGGAAACGAGTAAAATCTGATCCACGTTCAATCTCGCAGGACTTCAGTGTTTGTTCACCCTACAGATGAACAGTCTTTTCCTCGACGTATATATTTTTTGTCTCACCGTTCAATTACCTCCACAGTTACTAAACAAGTTTACTTTCTTCATCCTAGTCTTGATGTTCGCCTACATTATGCACCACCAGGGCTTAAGTCCTTGGAACTTGAAAAAGGACTATTTCGCCGTTACCATATCAAATAACAGCACAAACTGACCATGGAACTGGAGAAAGTTCAATGCTCAGTAAATCTTTCAGACAGATCAGACGCGTGTTTGATATGAATAGGAGCCTCCAAATTAGTCCGTCTGCGTTTTCAGTTACCAGTGTGACGACAATGAGAAGTGCATCTGAGTGAAAGGATCCGTCATATGAGTGAGTGTGGTTAAATGGCACAGCCTCGTTCTCACCATTTTTAACCCTATACCACAATCCAACTCTACAATTTCCAAACCACCTGACCTTGGGCAGAAGGTCTCAATCTACCACAAACCGCTATCAAACTTTTCCGACCCATAGCTGTACGAAAAACAAATTTTGGGGTCTTGGTTTTCGGACTTTTATAGATGTTGTTTTATACCTGTACTACCAATTCTAGTAATCAAGGGGGAGAAGGTCACTCATACCACATCTATTAATCCATTCTGGTTTGTACATGTATGTAGTAAAACTACTTTTAGTGCACAATGAAGAAGAGACTAAACCAAACAAATGTTATCTGGAAAATCTAGTTGATAAACTTAGGACAAAAAAAACCTATTCATCACTCACAAGAAACAGTTAACTTTATTGTTAGCACACATGAAAATTTACAAGAACATGATTTGAAACTTTTTCATCCAGGTGTATTGGTAACGCAGGTTTCCATATTCAAGTCCAAATCTGTTCACTGTCTGGATCGCTGATACAAGAAACAGCAAAACACTGCTTTAATTAAAAAAACAAACCCATCATTTAATGTTTTTTGCCAAACTTTAAGAGTCTTGCTCAAGCCTGATGCAGTCTCCTTTCTCAGTTCAATTCAACATTGAGTGGGTTGGTTTGCTGCTTCAGTACGTAGTAGTGGCCGCAGTCACACCTCTGTGGAGGGCCAGGCTTCAGCATCATCCAGTTGATCATTGTGGAGTCCTCCTCACCTTCAAATCAAACTCCTTATCAGTTGATACTTAAAAAAACCTCATCATTGAAAAAATGTTGCAGAGACAGTACCATACCTTGTATTTAAACACTATAATAATCAAAACAACCTCTACAAGACTAGTTCATTACGGTACCCAGTACCGTATCTTAACTTGTATTTAAACACTAAAATACATAAAACAGCCTCTACAAGACTAGTTAATTACGGTACCCAGTACCGTATCTTAACTTGTATTTAAACACTAAAATAAATAAAACAGCCTCTACAAGACTAGTTAATCTGGTTTACTGTAACACTAACGTAAAAGCTTTTGGTTAGAAAAAAACTAAAGATAGCAAAATCAAATAAGGGTTTGTGCTTTTTTCTTGGTAGAATTAAAACTTAAGCACCAGTTACATGTAAAGAGCTTATGATCACGTAATCTATACATAATTATGTGTATTAACCAGAACCTAAATAAAAAGAAGTGTGATTCACAAAAACAAAAACAGCACCAGGCCAAACTGTAAACTATTCTGAGCTGTAATACTAACTTAAGAACCTACATTTTAGGTTGCCTGCCACATCCTTGGGGATACTGTACATGTAATTCACTTATCACCATGAATGAACATACATATATTATAATACTAATTTCCTTCAGAAAACACATGTATTTTGGTAAACTATTGAATGAAACTTCAATTTAGTGATCATTAAAAGAGGTACTCCAGTGGCCAAAGTCACTTTTCGGAAGTTAACGTAAAATTTGGCTGAGAAAAACGAATACGCCAATCATTTTGTCCAAAGAAGTTCTGAAATGTGCGAAAATAAGCAAAAACCAAGCATTTCCAAGATTTCTGATAAAAATGTTCTAACAGTGACATAGAAAAGTTCCACCAGTGACGTTATCTCCGGAAAAAATTTTGCTTCCGGGAAACCTGGAAGAATCTTTCCGTTGAAGTAAACTTGCACTTCATGGACAGCCAATTTGTATATATCTATTTATTAAACAATTAATAAGTCGAAGTCAAACTATAATATATGTTCAAACCAGCTGCTGGCCCAGTCAGGTCAGCTAGATAGATCCAGTTGAGGTCAGTTTTGTCTCTGCAAGGACAAGTGAATCGGCTATGGAGTTCCTTCGAGCTGGTAGTTGATAGATGCTTGTTTACTTGTTCTGAATCAATATGTCAATGTGGAATGTGACCAGTTAATTATTTTATGATTAAAACTGAAACTGTTACTTTTTATCTTGATTAAGATGCCACTTCCAAAAACATAAAGATTAATTAACAAAAACTCCAGTCTACAGGCCGGTTCAAAATGGACGTACTGAAGTGAAGAAGAGTGAAGTGACTGAAGTCCATGCAGAATTAGTATACAAAGAAGGTCAAAGAAATTCAAGGAAAGAACTCTTAAAACTGAATAACAGGTCTTTTGAGGTAACGTCTCATTGTTTGAATTCTTCAAACTACTATAAAACTTGGCTTTAACTGCAAACTGTAACTTTATTAAGTTTTATAGAAAGTAAGAATAAACATGACCTTGTTTCGACGTTTCTCGCAGTAGTGTATTGAAGGTTAGAAAACTTGAACTATCACCTTTGTATATTTGATATGATATACAGTGAGATTTTTTTCTGATAAAACTAATATAAACCTTGAATGAGTTTTGTTTTAAATGTGCTGGTTTAGCAAACTTCTAAAACATTCACAGACTATTTTTAAAATTTCTCAACACAAATCGTCAAGATGTCAAATGTAAAGATCTGAAATTGGGTTTTGCTGTTCGGCAAAGCAAGCTGGAGTACTTCTGGATGTTTAAAGGTTAATAGTTTAATTAGAAATTAAAAGAACAAAAGTCCTATAATTTGCAACTTGTATTTTTGCCAACACATTGAACAAACTTCACTCAATGATATTTGCGTGAAGCAATTTTTTTGAGTCAAACCAAGTGCCTGCATGTTTCAAAGACGACTGGAACTTACTTGATCTCTGACTAGTATGGTTTTTTCCCTGCAAGTTATATATTGATCTGTCAAAATAATCTTTGCAACTTAAAATAAATGCTTTGCTTTTAGCAAACCAAGTAGCATCATTTTGTTTGTAAAACAATAAAAAATAATTAACAACTTCTCAAATTGAGTTACTTCCGCTCACACCATCTTTAGCAGTTGTCATGGCAAGTACCAAAATCTGAACATTTTCCAAGTGGTTTCTGAGCACTTCTCAAGACACATTTAAAGCCACATTTTGCTCATTTTCGTGTGTTTCTAAACATCTTTGAACAAAATGAGAGACAAATTCGTTTTTCTCAGCCAGTATTACATTAGTTTCCGAAAAGTGACTTTGGCCACTGGAGTTCCCCTTTAAAATTATAAATTGTAGCCTAAACTTAAAGTCTGTTTTCCTGCAATTATGAGAAACAGTTTTGGATTAAAGTTTTAAAAAAAACTATTTACAGGTAGTGTATCAAAAACACAACAAAAATAGCCTGCCAATTTTAAAATATATCACAAAGCCATAAGCAACAGGGCCACAAGCCACAGGGACATGGAGTCATGACACCGTAGAGTAATAAAGTCACAACATCAGCTTACAACCTTTCATTACCAAACAACAAGGTATAGCACAAAGACTTACAGACACATCCAATAATTCTCTCATCAAACATAGTTGGTACTACAGTTGGGCTATCCAGAGTGCCAGGTGGCCCATGAGCCATTTCAAGCTTGAATGGATCCTTGGGGATAAAAAGAAGCCCTTAATCAAGCAGTGTTTGCATGAACAGTTACCAAGAGGTCCTGTCGACTTTACGACGCTTTGCATTACATTTAGGTAACAGCATAAATTTGAGCAAAGATTTCTCACACATTTTGCAATTGTAGATGAAGTTATCTCTGTCTAAAACTGGTAGAAAAATATCAATGTCTTTACTTCAGTATGAAAAAATAAGTTTTTAGAGGACCAGTTTGGGAATCAAGTGATTGACTGGATGTGCACAGGCCTAAAGCAACATGGGAATCCAAACTGAAAGTTTTAAAACTCAAGGTATTGATAGCTTTTGTACCACTGCCACATAGAAAGTAAAAAGTAAAGTAAAAAGATCCAGAGTGATCGTACGATTTTATCTTTCACAATTACTCAAATGTCTCCTAACTGGTGGTACATGTAGTGACCTTTTTTACCAATGTAATAACTACTAGAATACAGTGTTCTAGCCAGCTTTAAAAAACGACAGGGTGCCCTCGTGGAAACCTCAAAAATAATTTTTGTTTTTTTTAACTCAAATCTTTATTAAGACAATGTACAGGATCACAAAAAACAACAGGGCACTGGAGGAAAACAACAGGGCACACAGCAAATGACATGGTGCTGTGCCCTATCATTTTGGCCTAGCTAGAACACTGTAATATGACAACACTAATAATGACTATTGATTAATAAATTACAAAAACATTAACTATGAAGATAAAGGTTATACAAAATAGGACACTTTCTACTTTTTTTTAAAAAACCCAAATAGCAAATCTAACCCTTTTTTCTGGTCTAGTATTTAGGTCATCCATGCTTTGGCCTTAAGTGGTCAGAAGGACAGCACCCTGCTACCACTGGTAACTTGAGATTTCATGTTTTCATTTTTACTCCCTCATCCTCTTCCAGCAGCATTCTTGCCCAAAAAAACACACAAACCTTATCTGAACAAAAGGTTTGCAAAGGCGACAAGGTTGAAAAATTGATGGGCATACTGCATGATATTTTTAGCAGCTCCAGGGGCGGATCCGGAACTTTCAAAAAAGGGGTTGGGGGCAGAATGAGTGCAGAAGGTGCTTGTATTCTAGGGAGTCTGGGGGCATGGTGTCCCAGAAATTTTCGAAAATATGAGTCTCTAGAATGGTTATTTCCTGCATTTTTGGACAACTCTCATAGTTTTTTGATAATAATATTTTTGTTCATAAACTTTATTTTTGCTAAAAAATAAAACAAAAGGGGAGGAGGACTGTGGCTGTGGTCCAGGGAAATGCTCCTCTGGGGAATTTTGGAGATTCAAGTCTCAAGAACATCAATTTCCGGTGTTTTTAGTGACCAAACTTGGCATCAAATGAGAGCAAGAGCTGTCCAAGCTGTTTATTCGAGCACAACATAGTCGGCCCCAAGCAAAAACAGATCCACCTCACGAGTTGTGCAAGAACACTGGGACACAATTTCTTGATATAGTGACAAAAACGCAAACTCAGGATTGAGACTGGCGATATTCATACCATTTGAACAATTTACCTTTTATGTGTTCAAAAAACAAAAAAAAAGTTAGACAAAAAAGCAGGCCTGAGGCAGTAAGAGGTGTGTGAACCGAATGTTTAGGTGTGTGAGCGTGTGAAAAAGTGCTGTGGCATGTGACACGTGCTCATGGTGTGTGTCTTGGTAGACCTGGGTTTGTTTCAGTACAACTAGAAAACTTTAAGGCAAATACTACTTTATAGCTTTACAATTTTGAGTTTGTGAGACCCTAGCAGTTATTTAAATGTGACCTAATGTGCCCAAATGGCTCAAGTAGAAGAAACATTTTAAGAAAAACATACAATTACAAACATTGCCTGTCTCACTTAAAAAACAGCAAGACATCAACACCAGTGGTAGCATAAAAAATTAATGCTCAGTAATACCGGTGTTCCAGTTAACATGGCATCATGCTCCTTCTTTTCCAACCCAGTGGCTTGCTCTTCATCAGTAGGAATTGCATCAGCTGGCGAGAAAAAAACAGGTGTCAATACCAACACTACTGAAACCTTATATGTTAAGAAAAGTAATAAAAAAGTACTTGTCCATGAGTTTCAATACTGACCTACCTAGATCTTTGACTTTAACTTATAAATGAGTTCATGAGCACCACAATCATTTAAGATAATGTCTTTTATTACATGACTGAATGATTTCGCGTGCTGTGATTGGTCAATTCCAGGTCTGTAAGTAGCCATACGGACCGCTAGCTCTTTTCAAAACTAGAATAACCAATAAAGCCATATAATAAACATCTTATTAGCCTCGTTTGCTCGGTCCGCATGGCAAGTTGTGGATCCTCGTTTTTTCCTTCCTTGTTTTCATGACCCTCGCACTTCGCGCTTGGGCCATAAAAGGAAGGAAAAAACTCGGTCATAACTTGCCGTACGGACCTCGCACTCGGCTAATAAGAGGTATACATAGACGCTCTACCAACACAGTGACAAAATTCACTTTAAAACACCCAGAAATTAAATAAGGCAGCTGTAAATAAGGAGCTGCAGCTTTCGCTTAATGGTGCTTTCTATAACATATCAAAAATTAAAACTAAAAACAGTATACCTTCAGCTGGTTTCAGAAACCAGTACTGTTCCAACGGCACAAAAACGCTTCAATGAAATATACTCAGACATTGATTTAGAATGGGAATCTCTGTATCAACTACCTTTCAAAATCACAATTGACACCACAACTCGCCAACTATGATATAAGGAACTAAACCGAATTTTATACACAAACAAAGTCCTTTTTATATGGAATATTACTGACATGGACAAATGCACTTTTTGTAATGACTATGAAGAAACTGTCGAGTACCTTTTTTACACTTGTACTTATTCACAATCCTTGTGGATAAAAGTCTACGATTGGCTGGAAACATTTCAGGTTAGTCTAAATGAGCCAATCAACGAAACCACAACCTTGTTTGGAATAACCTAACACAAAGATTTCAAACCAGCTAGTCACATGCTATTGATAGGCAAGCAAACCATATATACATTAAAAAATAAAAGAATTAAACTAAATTTTAACTTCTTTCTTTCAAACGTCAAGCGGATAGTAAATATTGAGCAAACCATAGCACAAAAGACAGAAGTTTTAGAAACTTATTATAGTTAAGTAAAATCCTCTTTTGCCTTGGATACAAAAAAAACCCCTTTATTAACTTAAACAAAAAGGCTGCATGCATTTACACTGTAGATAACAAATAATAATCTTCCTTTTTGTCAAATAATTACGTAATTTTTGAAACTTTTTTTTCTCGTGTTTGTTTTTTTCCTTGTAAATCTTATTTTCCATTTACTAACTATCACCTTACTAACCAACTAACTATCACCTTGTGTTAACACAAAAAACATAGTTCAGTTAGGATTTGTCAGAAGCAGATAAAGAACAGTCTATCAAAGAATACAAAATAGTCATGTATGTTAAGTTAACATATATATTAAGTAAATACGTATGTAAATAGAAATGTGTGTTTTTAAAAAAAATAAATAAAAAGAAAAAAAGGAAAAAAACCCACTATGGTTACAGTGTTCTAGCCAGCTTTAAAAAATGACAGGGCGCCCTAATTTGCATGTCATTAATATTCATGATTTGTAATTTGCATTTCTC
>JAOBRG010395367.1:0-10348 GCA_027574985.1 Umimayanthus nakama | reverse complement strand
TGGAGGGGGGTACTCCCTATATTCGGATGATAGAGAAGATCATCGTATTTTTTAAGGGTTGTAATCGGCGATTTGCTACTTTTAGGGGTTGTTCAAGCAAAATCTATCAAAAAATAAAACCGGTATTTGTTAGGGTATAAAAACTTCGCGTTATCATAGGTACAGCTCTTTTGAGTACATTTCTTTAATATAAACTCCAGCTTATTGGTATTTTATAGGTTAGTTTTTGACCAGGGGGTACGTTTTAAGGTGAGCAAGTGTTTTTGGCTTGACATTTTTTAGGCTGCTTTTCTAGGATTTCCGACGGTCATCTCTTTTCTTTTTACCCAAGAGAACCCCCCCCCGGCCTCGACGTTGACATGCCAATCTTACAATCTGTGATAACCTCGCACACAGCACTTTTTTCTATAAATGGCAAAAACTTTAAGACAACAACAAGGATCCTGACAAAGACGGGTTTCCTGAAACCAACTCTATGAAGCCACTAAAACGTAAACTTACCATTGTTAAGAAGATACCAAACTCGGCATCCATATCAACAACATCACCATCAGTGAAAACAAACTGCTTCTTTCTTTCCTTCTTGCACATCAACACAACGTAGATCTGCTGTGCGGCCACTGACAGCACGGGGAGCTCGATACGATTGAACTCGTCAAAACAACCCCAGCTGCCGGACTGGGCCAGGCCTGTAACAGAACAGTAGTCTTTATTTGTACTGTGGATAATGACTACCTTAGGGGTCATCATTTAACTCTTGAAGGGGGGGATGGAGGTTTTGGTCAGTGCGAGATTTTTTTCCCTTACTGACATGCTAGACAGAGACTATTTTCATGTCGAATAGCTGTGCAAAAATTTTTTTTCCACCTTCAGACTATTGCAAGATATTTTTTCCGACTTTAGTTTTTGTGTGCATTGTTTTTCATCGAAAACCTGCTTGCAAGAACTTACTTGAACATATTTCGAACTCTGCTAACGATAAACAATCTCAAACAATTTTGGTGAGTTATTGGTGCTTTAATTGTTGAACCTACAGAAACACCTTCGTAGATGAAGTTGTTATTTACAGGATGCAAGACTAAAACTCACCCTTCACACAAAACAAATTTAGGGCCTACTTTTAGACCCTAAGTCTCCGTAACTTTATGCGATCTAAGGAAAGTTTGGCTGAAAAACATGTCGACTCTGTGTGACTTACTTCGACTTAGTGCAACTTTGTGTTGCAGAGAAGGCCTAGATTTCACAACCTTCAGTAAGAAGCAGCTTTTTCATTTAATTTGCAGATACTTCCAGTGGGTAGTATAAGGCCTGGAGAATCTGCGGACTAAAATCTTACGAAAGCTACCCACTATATCCCAAAACGTTCCCTCGACGAGCTGGGGAAGATCTGATTTTTAAGACTTAAAATTACCCTCAAAGTTCAGTGGCTGCTGTTGTTCGCGATATGCCCTCACCACTTACCCCCTCCCCCACACAAAAATGCAATACGCACACAGTTGTCACTGCAACACGCAATGAGCGTGGAAAACCAAACCTTTGTAAATGCGACCGAGGCCCCTGTAGTCCATCTGATCAGAGCAGTTGAATACCACCACGAACTTCCCTAACGCCTTGCCCATGTCCTGAAAGTTGGATAGTTTGAATCAGACAGAATTACGCAAAGCTACTTAGAGGGATTGAGAAACAGGAGTTGAACTTATAAAGAGAGGTTTTAACTACCTTTGTACTCAGTAACATTTTTTCTTGAGAACTATCGCATAAAATGATAAGAACTGTGTAAAGGTGTAGTAACACGAGCAACAAGCAATACGCGCAACAGCACGCTTATTGATAATGCAACAATGAAGCACTACAATTTTGGCACAAATGTGGCTCGTATTACTTCACCTACAACAAGTGACACCAGTAACTTCTTAAGAACAGAGTCATCTAACTCATTACATTCCAATTGTATACTGGTATTTTTTGCTAAGAAAATCTGAGTATTTTTAATCAATCTTAACAAAACACACAAACTATTTCCCATCTACATTTCTGCACACCTATAATTCTGCTACTATAGAGTAATGACTTCCCGTGAATAACGTTAGTATGTCTTTCCAGTTTCCCAATATGGACTTACTTCGAAAGTATCGACCACTACTCAACTCAACACAGCACAACACAGCATGAGTGAATGAGTTTATGCTCGTTATTTTACACTTATCATCGCCACAACAGAGCGTTCCTTCCATAGCTTTACGGTAGAACTGGTAATCACACCGTTCAAGCAGTAGTGCACGAGACTAACATGGCCGCGCCTACAATTTAAATGCTGTTTGAAATCTCTGACGATTTACGAGCAGTAAATACCTTTGTTGTTTCTGTCTTGCCAGTCCCTGCGGGACCAGCAGGGGCCCCACCCATGGACATCCCCAGAGCCTGAGCCAACGTGATGTAACAGCGATCTGTTAGTGGGGTGATGACAAGACGGTCTGTACAACCAACGAACTCGTTCTGGTAAATGAAGTCCACATCGGTTATTGATACAATACACTGGTCTGTTTCCTCACGGAAATAGAAACGAGACTGCTTCAGCCATTCAAAATCTGTAGGAGATTTAACATTTTTCCGCACCTAAACAAAACAAAATGTTAAATTTTCAGTATTTATGTAGATATATGACAGAAAACAATGAAAAAGAACTGAAATAACTACTAAACACACTCTTAAGTGTCACATTCTGCAACTTATGAACTAAAAGTATATCAAAATACAACTGAAAGTGATAAAAACCAACTAGAGGCTGATTACAGCACAATAGATACCACCACGACCTAAAGGCTCCACACACTGCCTCGACCTGCTGGCTATATATATAGCCATGACTGCCAGACTATATACACCCCCAGGGTACACACGCATTCATGAACGGCAGGGAACAAGAATCGAGTCACAGTGCGTCTCTGCCTCCTTAACTTATGGCTAGTAAGTGAAACACTTTGGCCACAACCTACCATCTCATCAAAGTGTCCCCCTGACCTAAGGGTTAGTAGGTGAAACTCTTTGGCAACAACCTACCATCTCACTGAAGTGCTCCCTAATCTGATGGTTGGTAAGTGAAACACTTTGGCAACAACCTACAATCTCGTTGAAGATGTTCTCCTTACTTTAGAGCTAGTAAGTGAAGGACTTTTGCCACAACTTACCATATCATCAGAGTGTCCTCCTTACCTAATGACTAGTAAGTCAGACACCTTGACCACAACTTACCATCTCATCGAAGATGTCCCTCTGGTGCACGTGGATTGTGACCAGGGTCTCAAACTTCACACGTTCCACCTTAGTCAGTTCTCTTGTAGTGACATCAATGAGTTCATTCAACATATCCAGGAAAAACTGGTTCCTCTGTACCATGATCTGATGGACAAGGGTTGTTAAGATAGATAGTGTAAGTGACAACTAAGTAGAGCAGGAAAGAACTGATTTTCTGGGTAACGCTTACTAGTTGACCAGCAGAACTCCAATAACTTGTATAAGCCTATTTGAAAGTTAAGAAAAAACTTAACCACGCCCAGGTGCAGTTGTCTTGGGGCTTTTTATATTTGACAGAGCAATTCATCAAGTTATAAGCAGCAGCCAAAGTTTTTCAACCGTCGACAAACAAGACATCAAGTTCGTTGTCTTTTAAAAAATATCTAACAAACTAGACTCTTCACATAAATAGACTTGTTAACTTGTGTTCACAATTCCTAATCTCTACGCAGTGTTACAAAAAGAATGAGGCAACATCAACAGCAGATTCCATAGGCAATGAATCAAATACATTCAATCAGGATTAAACGGAAAAACAAACTCGCAACTCCTTGCAGTTTGTATCAATGAATAATACAAAATAGTTGATGCGCTTTGACATCACTTAGGATAGATAGCGGTGTTAAAACGTTTTGAATTAATACGTGAGGAGCGAAACAAAATGATGGAAACAAAATGTTGCGGTTTAAATTAAAACTAATTACAAACTTTTTTCAAACACAAGTATCAAAAGAAGCTAGTGCAACCTTTACTTTTACCTTTAATAGTGAAAAATTACCAGAGAACTGAAGTTAGGTACATGTACAATTACAGATACAGCACATCAAACATAATTTCTTAAAATTACAGTATACCTTCTTGTCTGAACGTGCATTGCTGAGAGCATCTTCAGCGTCACGAGTCCACACCATTTGAATTCCAAGTAGGCCCACCTTGAATAAAGTCAAGAGATATGTCTTCATTTCTGTCCCTACTCGATTTTTATTCATTATTTTATTTATGTGTATTCCGCTTCCACTTTAAAATAAAACAGTGCATATGAAAGTTAGGCCTAACTATAACAGTACAAGGGACCTTCGAGAAAGACTTCCCAAAAATGCATTAGTATATTAAGAACCATAAATTATTAAAAAGTCACCTATTAAATTGAGCAAAATAATACAGTTAAAAACTACAATGGACTGGTGATTTATGTGGAAGCGATACATAATTGTGGCATCGGCTACTAATGCTACGCCAGCCAAGATTGTCAACGGAAAAGTGAAATCGTACAATGTTCGGAAAATAATTGATGACAAAAAATAAAAAGGAAAGGAAGGTATTTGCAGATCTAACAGGTTCTTTTACGGTTTAAATAGTTGTTCTGTAGTAAAGCGTTCTTGAGAAGTTGGGTTACAAAATTTTGCCTGATGAGGTGTGACTCTTGACATGGTTTGGAGAAACGCAGGTGTGCGCATTATGGGTACACCATATTCATCGAAAACATATAAATGCAATTTTTACATGTTCTTTATATTTTTGTACCTGTGCAGCAAAAGTGTCCAAGAACTCAATCAGCTTAAAAGCAGGATCTTTGATGGCTACTGACGCCATGCGGATAACGCCGTGAAGCGATTTCTGGGCCTCCTTCAGCAAGGCCAACAGCCACAACTCCACATTTCCCTATGAGATAAAAGTACACAAATTAGTCTGTAAACATTTGTTTCTGTACAGCCATGGTGCGACGTTAGATTAAGCTTGTCTTTGAAATGATTCACCAGTGATGTCAAGTCACTTCGCAAAAAAAACCCGGCATTGTTAAAAAAGGTAGGATCTACTCGCTTCCAAAAACGTGTTTGTTTAATTTAATGGTAACAAGAGCAACGACAGGCCTTTTAAAACTGGCAGAAATTCAACAATGATACACGAAAGTGTTGGAAGAAAATATTGCTCATAAAAACACAGGGTGCGTACTCTTTTCCAACTCCTTAATTCAAAGACTTTTAAGAACTTTAGGAACTGATTTCAAAGACTTCCAAGCTGGCCTGTAGTAAAGTTGTCTCTACGAGCAAAGCTTCCACACGTAATTTTAATGAGATAACTGCTTTTCACGCTGTCGTCCTCAACAAGTCAAACAACAAATATGATCGTAGGCTCTGCAGCGCTATACTCAACGACCAAAGTCTAAGTTTTAGGAAGCTCAAGGCCTTAAAAACAAAAAGTTTCAAGGATCGTACGAGCCCTCAGTTCCCTACGTATACGGAAGATAGTCTACCTGAGCAATTACTGGTTTCTCGAGCTGGATTTGCTCCAGTTCTCGTGAATTAATAGCCATAATCTTGTCATACTCCTTCTCGTCAAAGGTGACAGTTTTCACGTTGTCAAACACACCCAGTAAGTGAGCCTGGATGGTGTGAGAGTCGCTGGCTTGACCAAGAATTTCTAATAGAGCTGGATCAGACACGAAGAAAAATCGAGGGAACAGCAGTCTTTTCTTCTCCAGATACCTGTTAGAAAAAGGTAGAAAGTTGTTACGCTGGTGCCACAAAAAAATTCTATTACACAAATGGAGTCACAACAATAGTCGAAACAAACGTAAAACAGTTTCTTAATCAAGTAGCTTATTAACACAAAGTAAATGTTACTTTCCAAATACTCTTAAACCAAACAACAAAGCCGAGAGTTTCTGAGAAAACTACTTCACGTAAAGGAATGTCCTCTGTTGTTCTACTTGTGTACGTACCCGCTGAGAGACTTCTGGCAGATCTCGAGCTGTTCGAGCAAATGGGGCAACAATTGGCTTAGAGTATCATCTCCGACACAACACTGTACCACATTGGGGTTCTCATGCGCTCGCTGCATGATCTTCACCCACGACTTGTCGATCCCGCTGAAACGCTTTGCTTCCTAAAATGTTCCAAAAGAAAATTTGAGCACTGAAATCATACAAAAAAATTGGATTAAGTAGTTTTCCACGAATTAGACACCAACAAGGTAAAATGTTTGGTTATTACTTAAAACTTACACTACAAACTTTTTCCCCTCAAGTTTAATCTCTTATACTAATGCTTCTGAACAAAAAACATTGACTATACTGAAGCTCTTCTAACTTAGTTCTTATTGTGTATTAAATTAGTAAGTAGAGAAACTTTCACCCACATTTTTTAGGTTTGGTGCAAGAAGGTTGTGATTATGGCAGCATAAAACTACAAATAAAAAATATGCCATCTATTTTTTTAACAGTAGGACAACAGCTACCTACTGCTTGGTAAACCAGTCATTTAACTTAGTAATCCCTTTTTTTTATGAACTTTAATACTCTGAATCAATAGTAAGCAGCGTCTAATGTCTGTCACTTCCTGATTAACTGCCTACCAACCTGTGGTAGCTGTTTTGCAATATCTCCACCCACAAAAACGGCCTCCAGATACACCCACAGGTTCTGCACTATCAACCAGTTCTCGATTATCTCCGTTGAACCAGTTAGCTTTGCAACCCACTTCTGAATCTCGCTCTTAAACGGTGCATTGTATCTACAAATCAACAAAACAATGAGCTTGTTAGTACTAGTTGATACAGAGCACCACCTGCAGTTTCATTCTTTGACTTTCACTCTAACTTGAGGAACTTGATTTTTACCTACAGTTAACTTCTCTCAACGTTTTCACTACTTTTGACTGTTACATTCTTGCTTCTAACAGCAAAATACTGACTGTACATCGCCATCCTTTCTGTTTAACTCCATGATCCATGGATTCTACTGACACTGTCATAATAGCACATTGAACATCCGGTGCAATATACAGGTGATACAGCAACATAGCTTCCCGGCCGCAATTTGTTTAAGTACCGATAGATGTATTGTCAAACTGCAACTAAAACACTGAACTCAATTCTGTGTGGCGCGGAACTCTGCATGATCAAAGACGGTAAAATATACCCAGCACCTAACCACGTTTTTCAAAAAAAATTGTCATTTTCAAGTTTATAAGTTAGCCAAAATCGCCGGGAAGACGCACTAATGAATGCATAAATACTGCACTGTACGCAAAACCATCAAGAGAGCATAGAAAGGTGACCGACCTATTACTGAGAAGAGAGCCTAGCACCATCAAACTGTCCTCCATCAGCGCCACAATGTCCGACGTGTCACTCCCTTTCAACAGCAGTTCACCTCGGTTCTTGAAGGTCGAGAAGGTGAACACCTGTGTGCTCCAATCAGCGACAACGCCCTTCAGCTTGCTCTCAATGTCACGCTCTTTTACTGCTGCAATACAGATGTCCTGCAGGCCAAAGGAAGGAACACTGAAAACCAAATAAATCTCAAGGAGGATCATACCTTATTTCTATGCTAGGAAAGATTGATAGAACCTGGTTTCATAGCTCTTTCCTCTCTCGCCATCTCTCCCAAGAGAGACAGGAATAGCCTACAAATGCTCAAGACGTAAATACAATTCACCTGAAATTCAAATTTTTACTCGATCTCTATTTCTGCAAAACTTTTAAACTGCAGAATCCCTTTTTTCCAAATACTTCCAAAATGTACGTACAACTTCACGCTAATCAGCTACTGTAATACAACCCTTATAACACTTTGTTCAAAAGTAAAGCTCATGTACATTTCGTTATCGGAATCCACTTGAAAGGTAATCATAGCCACGTGTACTACTGCTGTTTCTCCAGTTGTACAGAAGCATTTTGAAAGTTGCTGCCGATTGTCCAAGCTTCTACACTTTTGGACTGAAGCCTGACGTTTGTACCCCATTTGTATCTCAGATTGCGTTTCTCTTTAATCACGTTAACTTATCACTAGCATTAAACTAATCAGTGATAGCTTAGGTTGTCGGTACAGTAATACTAGCCTTAAACTGAGACAGTGTTGCAGTATTGACGTCATCTGATGTGGGAGACTGTTGTTTTACCAATAACTAGTCATCATAAAGTATTCTGTATCTAAGAAGTAATATACATATAAACTGCTGTCATACCCAACACTTGCAATAGTCTCGTCATATTCCAAACATTATTTAACAACAACACAGTAACAGGTTGATTTGTCAACAGACCTCGATGTCTTCTTTGTTTGGCAACAGCGGTGCACTCATGAGCTGTCTCAGCTGAAACGTCTCGGATTCAACATCAAGTGTAACGCCCGTCAGCTGTGAGATCCTGTCCCAGTGCCGCATCTTCATGGCTTTGTGAGCCATCATCTCCAGGAGAGGACAACACTCGCTGAAGTCGTCAATGGTCTTCTTCAGGTCAAGGAATGCTTGCCATTCCTTCAAGGCCTTGGGCAGCTTCCGAATTCTATGTAGGTACAAATTCTCAGATGAAACTTTCATAATTACAAAACAATTACAAAACTTTGAACACTCGTCACATTATCTCAACCTAACTATCATAAAAACATTATACAACATGTAAACTTATTTTTTATAATATTTTTAGAACTTTTATACCTGTGCTGTCGTGTAACACTACGATCTCAAAAGTGCATCTAAAACTCACCAATGGGACCTGAAAAACTAACTCATAATAAATTGCATTGGTAAAAATCTTGGTGCCGTCGTTTGCTACTGACACAAGAGTCAAGACAAAGTTGCATTATACTTGTTAGTCAGCAATATCTGTATTTATAGTTTTGTTAAAAGTTTTTTACAAGCTATTAAACTTAGCTTTTCTTGGCTGGCAATTCAAACACATAGATTTTTTAACTCTTGAGAATGGTGAATGTTTTTACATGCGACAAGAAATAAATATGTTGCATCATAACCTTTGTTGAATGTAAACTACATACTGCTTATACAGGGGTAATTTAAAACTGGTTTACAACCAAACAGATGCTCCAGTAAAAAATTAAGTTAAATGAAAAAATGTTAACCAGTAATTTCATCTTCTCATCCCCAGCTCGTGTAGAGCCAGTAAAACAAATCTTCTTGCAAGGGCGGACACTATCTGTGTCAAAGGGTAACGCACCTATTCTGATACTCCAGCAGCTCATTGTTAATTTTTTCAATGTCGATGTCTTGCCACAGAATGTCGTAATAACCGTTAACATTCTCGATTACGGCGTTGTATAAGCCATACAACTTCTGCAACAAACCCAGCTCTCTGCGAATCTGCTGAAGGTCAGGATACTCGGTGACCACTAATCCAAACAGTTCCTCACCACCTGAAACGAGATCAACAGTTAACAACAACAACAACGACAACAACAAAATCAATTACGAGGTGTAACCAGTTTTGAAGTGTGCTTATAATAATTTTTTTTCAATTATTACTACATAGCTTTCGAATATATGAGGAGCTGAGGGGATCAGAAAAAGACATGATGAAGTTTTCTCACCCTTCTGGCTGTCTCAAAATACCTCTAATATCAACAACTACTACCTATCTAGATCCGTGAACAATGTATAAGTCTAAGCCTTGATACTATCTGCTCCCTTTAGCAGTGCGGCCACAGAGACGAGGAAGCACAAACTGACATATGGAACTTTACAAATATTTGCATGTGAGAATGTATCCGGTTTATCATCTGGCTCCCATAGAGCAAAAAAGAACGTCAAAAGCAAAACCATTTTTTGGTTTTATGGAGAACATAAGCGTCGCCAAAAAACTGCCCTGTTATTTGTTTGGCTTACAACTGTCGGCTGCAGTTCGTTCCATTTGCACTTTACCGCAATAAATAGACAAAAAAAACTCTTGGGAGATTACAAACAAAACAGAACACAAGAAAGTGGTTTTTTTCAGAAGCAATAGTCCAAGCTGCTGCCGTCTCGGCTGCAAAAGATCTCCATTATCTATACAACGGCCAATTAATAGTGTCACAAAAAGAAACAAGAGCATTAACTTCCACAAAACATACAATATGTAACTTGCTCAAGGATACACAGAGAGCGTTCTGTCTTGCACAAAAATAGAAGTTCAGTTACATAAAGTTAGAAGCTCGACTGATGAGAACTTTAAAAGTGATCAGTAGGCAAAAGCCTTGCGTATCAAATTCTTACTGCAGTTTTGTAATCCCTATTAACTGGTCAGCTTCAGCTTTTGTTTCAGCCAGTAGGAGTAATTGCAA
>JAOBRG010395356.1:0-10349 GCA_027574985.1 Umimayanthus nakama | reverse complement strand
CGAGAAGAGAAAGAGCTGGCCTTGATACGAAACGAGAAATTCGAAATTGAAAGCACGCTGTTATCTTTGAGAAAAGAGATAGACAACTGCGACAGCTTTTCCACAGATTTTCCTTCTGCATCAACTCCAAGATTTCAATTGTCACAAGCTGACTCTATCTCTCGATCGTGTAATAGTCAACTTGAAACACCAAGTAGGTATTACAGCTCAGATCTAGACACTCTCTCAAGAATAGGTCCCTCATTTTCAAATGAATCATCACCTAGGCTCTGTAGTGCATTGCTAAATTCTTCTTCAAGAACTCAAACATCAAACTCAAAAGATAACAATGAATTAAAATGTCTAAGTGATGAGAAGGTTAAAATTCAGACGCAAATCTGCGAACTGAGAGTACAGCTGTCCAGATTACAGACGGACGTGACTGAGCTGGAGAACAAGAAGACAGTACTAGACAGTGTTCACGGAAGACATTCAGAACTCGTGCTGACAAATGGGACAGGAAGTGCCAGCTTAAATGGAGTGCATAATCATAGAATGAGTGAAAATGCTCTCAGAGAAGATCTCAAAGAGGAGCTTTCTAAAGCAATTATTGAGGTAGGTCATATTCTGTTTCCTGAAAATAGCTGTAATTAAATCACGTAAAGTAAGACAAATACAACCTAAGAAAAGTAGAAAGAATTAGTCTGTAGCTACAAGCTCACAGAAATGTCTTTTAGTTTTAAAAATCAAGATAAGATTGGACAATTAAAGTTTTAATTTTATAGGTAATAGTAATAGTAACAGCAATAACAAAAGCAACAGCAACTGCAATAGCAATAGCAACCGCAATGGCAATAGCAACCGCAATCGCAATCGCAATAGTAATAGTAATAGTAACAGTAACGGTAGTAGTAGTAGTAGTAATAGTAAATGTAAAAGTAATAATAACAGTAATAGTAACAATAACAGTAATAATAACAGTAACAATAATGATAATAGTATTAGTAATAATAACAGAAATACTTATAGTAATAGTAACAGTATTAGTAATAATAGTTATAGTAATAATAATAGTAATAATAATAACAATAATATTAGTAATAGTAATAGTTATAACTATATATTTGTAGCTAAAGCTACAGGTTTAGTAAAATTTCTAAAAAGCCTAATTATAGTCACACTTATCCGTAATAAGGAAGACGCGATGTATGGTTGGTAACACGAATAATACAGGTGACTGACGTAGGGCGATGTATCTCTACTAGTAAGAATTACACTACTGCTCTAAACTTTCTGCTCTCATTTGTGCCCATTAATAGGAGAAAAGAGACATCCTAATTCAAGGGTTTGAAAAACAAATCAAAGAATTGAAAGAGAAGAATCTGGAGCTAAAGCGAAAAGTTGGCCTCCTTGAATGGCAGGTAGAAAACATGAAACAGAAACTCGAGATTCAAGAAGTCAGTCACAGACGAGAGATGAGTGCTTTGAAAGAAAAGGTGAGAACATTAGTGATAATTACGATTTTCTGCGAGATCCTTGACAACCGACTATTGTTTTACATTTTTATCCTCTTGAGCTCCTAACATAAACTTACATAAGCTACTTGAACGCCACTTACCATAACGTTCGAGTATTTGATTACTACTGATTTGCATCAACGGATCGCCCCAATCTAGCTGTGGTTACAAACCGTCAAAATGTTACCATGCCATCCATACTCTCCTGTGACTGTAGTTAAGTTACTTTTTCACTTTTCTTTTCAGTGGCTGATCCAAGGGGTCAGGGAGACCTGTGCCCCTCTCCCTTTTTGGATTTTTTCTGGTTTTTTAACAAAAGCAAAGTTTCGTAGCAAAAAAATAGTACTGAACGAGTACAAAATTTGTCTAAAAATGCTGGAAGTCTCAAACTTTTAAAAGTTTTTTTGGGGGGTGGGGGGTGGGGGCATGCCCAAAAACCTCCCTAATAAGCTCGCGCCTTCAGCGCTCCGTGGTGGCTCTTCCTTTTTGAAATCTTGGATCCGCCCGTGCTGTTTTTCTCTAACTCCTAAGAGTTTATCGGGAGATTACATCGATCCACCATTTTGTTTTTAAAGCCAGCCGTCAGTCCCAGGCCCACGCATACAACGTTTTATTTAGAGCTTTATTGATGCATATTTTTATTCAACCTTTTTTATTCTCCACACTTTTTCATTTGTACAAAATTACCCTTTATATCTTGAACGAGTCGTAAAAATTGCTCGTTGAGGCGAGAAACGGTGATTCGAAACGGTGAAAAAAAACCTTAAATTCGTCAGCAAGCACACAGTGTATCATATTTATTGAAAGAAGAAGAGGCAACGAAGCTATCTAGAGTTCGTTAACTGTGTAAGTTGTTTTGTAGAATGATTTTGCAGGGTCATAAAGAGATAACAAAACATACTGTTTCACTATGTCTAAAAAGCGGTTTGTGTAAAATGAGTTAGCCAATGATGCACAAGTCTCAACTATCTATTATCAAGACAAAAAGAAGACGTCAGAAAGACGTCAGACCTCTTTCTTTTGGCATGCAGCACTAAGTGTAATAAATTGATCTGCTTACGATTCTGTTTTCTCTCATAGCATTTAAAAACAACAACAGATAGTGAATCCACGCAATGTGGAGGCAACAGCATTCACTTGAGGTCGTTGTATAGCCGACTGAGCCACATGGTTGAGAGCAGAAAAACAACCACAGAAGATATCATGAAAGAGCTCCGAACAGAGATTCGAAATTTCGAACACAAGGTTGGAGGCAATCTCTCTCTATTTTTTGGTCAGTTTTGATAAGTTAAAAGCGTGCATACATGAAGTGTTGTTTTTGTCGCTAGAAGTTATTGAATGAATTTCCTCATCGCTTTATTTTTTTAATTTAGTTGTATAGGAGTAGAAGGAGTATTTCTACAAAACTTACGTCATATGAAATCACCAAGAGTCTTTCTGGTAAAAATATCATGCGTCTGCCATTTTACCTACTTCCACAGCAACAGCACTTTGAAATATTCTATATATTTAGTTATAATTATCATAATTATTATGGTGATAATGATGACGATGAAACTGTTCTCCTTTGCTGTTTACAGCTTCCGGTTGACGAAAAGAACCTCAGCCAGCGAGGCGGCAACGAGTCATCGGCATACACTCATTTCGATAAAGAGAGTGGGTCAATGACATGCGAGGCTAACGCAGCAAGGGACCAGGACAGTCAACTCAGGAAACAGGTAAGAAGTCAAAATTTCTACAAAATGCCCTCTTCCCCCTTGTGTATAATTCCCTTGATTAGACGCCATCCGACATTTGATGTTTATACATAGCATAACCCATCTCCTCTACTTTGCTGGCACGCCTTTTGCCTTTAATGTGATTTCCCATTACCTGACGCTTCAGTCGTTATGATTTTTTTTATTAACTTTACTTGCGAGTTTGCCTTGTGCCAACCTTAATTTACGAACAAGAGCCTCATTAAGCCCAGGGGCGGATCCAGGATTTTCAAAAATAAAAGGGAGGTGCAAATGGCCATTTCCAGCACTTTGAGAGGAATTTCTTACTCATTTAGTACTAATTTTTTGCTACAAAATTTCGTTTTTGTATAAAAAAGAAAAAAAATCCAAAAGGAGGGGGGCACAGGCCTCCCAGCCCCCCCCCCTGGATCCGCCACTGAAGTTTTTACTCGTGGTACGAGTGGAGGCTGAAGTGAGGCTGCATTCAATTATTTTAACCCTTAAAGCACCGATGTGTATGCAAACTGTTTGTAACGAGGGAAACAGTAACTTGTTGAGAAACTCGGCAAATGAGTCGAAAAACAAACTACTTCCTTCATCCAAACTCCGCTCTCAAAAATAAAATTTCGCGATGAAAAAAAGAAAAAACAATTGGGGCGTTCCGACTTATCATATCACCACCAGGGGCACTGACCGCGTGGGACAGGAGATAAATCCCATATATGGCAGTCACTGGACCGAATCGCTAATCGTGACATGAAGAAAAAAAAGAAAAACAAATGGAACCCAAACTTTGATTCGTGGTGCCACGAGTTATAAGTATAAACCAGAGCTTATAACCCGCACTTTTCAGCATGCAGTGCGGGACAAAGAGGATGTAGTTTATTCATTTCAAAGTCAGATTTAGAAAAATTTAGTGAACCTTAGTGATCCGGGTCCCTGAAAGGTAGGATAGTACTATCCTAGGGATAGATACCATGGTTACTAAATGGTTCTGTTTAAAGTATTCCCCAGAATAGTGCTATCCTACCTTTCAGGAATTCAGCCCTGGAGGTCAAAGCACAAACTAAAACTAGACACCTTTGGGGGTATTGCTTTCAGAAAAGGGGTTTTGGGTGAATCCCTCCAGAAAATGTTGAAATCTAGAGTCCCTAAAAACACCATTTCCTGCACTCTCTTAAAGAAAATGTAATCATAAAGGAGTGACTGGGAAACTGTGTATGGATTTATTTTTCTATACCACTCTGGTTGTTTGTATTTTTTTTTTCTTTTTTTTTTCTCCTTTTGGATTTTGTTTGTTGTTTTGCTTTTACCCGCCAACCCCCCACTACTTTTCTAATGGTCCGTCCCTAACATGACATGAAACGATATCATATGAATGACATGAGGTGACGTCATTTGACAAGAAATTCCAAAATATGATATGATATTGATAATTGGAGATGATACCATTTGACACGACATGACATTACATGGTTGTTGTGCATGTTTGGTATGATTTAGTATTGCACGCCGCGCTTCGAAATCTGAGTCAGACTTTTATGGTTGTTCAAACGTTTTCTAACTAGCGGCAATCAGTATACATACAAGGCATGACTTTACAGTGTTGATATGAGATGTGATATGACGTGACGTGACCTAAAATGTTATATCACACGATATAACCTGACGTGACACAATATGATGTAGTGTGATGACTTTGTAGAACACCAAGGTTGAGATTTGCTCAAAAATTAAGATTAAGTTAAGAACACTCACCAGGCTGAAATTTTGATCAGAAAAGTGTAAAAAGTTTATTTAACTCTTTAGCACAGAATAAGACATACATGTATAAAAGATCTATTAGAATTAGCTGGGTCATCGAGCGCTGGAAGAGTGATAAGCAAGCTCGTGACGTTCGCGGACAATGTACAGGCAGTGTCAAACGTTTTCGCATCAGTACAGCAGTATGAAGTGAAAGTAAACATGTGTTTCTTAGCGTCGTTTTATTGTTCCGATTGGAGTTACAAGAAAATAAGAACAATTTGAGGCTGAAATCGCAAAAAAAAATTAGGAACAGCCCAGGCTGAGCCGAAAGTTACTAGTTCTCATAAAAAAGCGTTTGCATGTTTCAGTAGAATGGTAGGATGTTACACACAATTTAGCCTAGCGCAGTAACAACCATTGTGTTTTGTTCTTAGCTGGAAACAGCCGATGAACAGCTGAAGACATGTGAGAAAATCATCCACCGCCTATACAACGAGAACTCCGAGCTAAACAAGTCTGTATCTAGCATGGACAACAAACTGAAGCACGCGACACGGTCGCAGGAGAAACTACAGCGGAAGAAGGCATTGCTTCAAAAACTGGTGGACAAACTGAGCAGCCATCTTGGAAAGGATCTGCTGCAACAGTCGTATCTAGTACTAGAGCTAGACAAGGATATTGCTAGTTAGAGTTTGGTTTTTTAATACCTTGGGATATATAGTTTATGAGTTTATGCAGTTCTTGTCAGAATCAAGATTGTAAAAATTTGTCTAAGCATAAAGGAATAAGAATATTTTAGGAATATTTGGTTTTTGTAAATACAGTTCAGTTGTGCAATTTGTTGTAGATAGTCAATTTGACAAAAGCAAATGTACTAAATTTAATTGAATACTAAAACGTCGTTCATACAAGTCGCATTAATTAACTTCAACAAATGCGTAGTCAGTTAGCTGGAGACAAACGCTGAAAAATGAGTAAGATAGCTCCTGAAGCTGTCACATTTTACAGCGGCCAACGCATCATACATTTTTTGATCAAAAATTTGCATCCACAGTGGCTTTTCACATTTGGCAAAAAAAAGCAAGAGAGAATTTTTCTGTTCCAAACTTTTGTTTTTAGAAGTTTTTCTTTTCTTTTTTTAAGATTGTAAGCTAGTTCACGTTATCTGACTTGTCCGATGTCACAACAATGCCGTGTAGAATATTTTTGGCACAACATGTATCATTCTAGAAATGTATGAAGTAGGCGATTAAATTCCCCTGTAGTTAGCTTGAGGTGCACAACTGTAAAAGTGTACATACTAAACTATTGAAATTCGAGAAGACTTCGGCACAACGAAATATAAATTGGCCATACTTCCTTGGATTTCTTGCTGGTAAGTATTGACGTGTATCGGTACCGATTTTGAAATGCACAGTCTCCATGCAGTGATCAGGTATTCGAATGAAATACTTGAGAATAGTTTCTCACAGACCAGATAAACCCATTCGTTTTGAAACAATATAGGTAGAACTAACAATTGTTGGAAGTGATTTGACTGTGAAGTCATGAAAATACTTTCATAGCTTGAGTTTTCTCCGCTATCGGTAGTCGTTAGATTGTTATAATTATTAAAAGTACCAGCTAGTTAGGAGAAAGTACCTTCAAAATAAAGAATATGCTTTTGGTATGTATTCTTGTTTCCGCGTGACTTATGCTAATACAAAATTCGTTTCTGCTGTTTCCAAACTATGCAAGTTCAGTTGAATGTGACCAGTTATAAATCTTAAGGTATAGTGAGCCATTCCGTAGAGGTATATGCAAACGTACGCAACGAGTCAAAACATTGTTGCATGTTGTTGGCCGACAACGTTGCGTCCGTTTGAATGGGCCTTAAGATCCCACATAAAAGAACCGTAAGTTTAAAGAGTTTTGGGCGGGCTTTTAAGCGGGAAACGCTAGACTATAACGGCAAAGCTTATACAAAGGGTATAAAAAAACATTTCGGAAAGACGAATGTTATTTTACCTTTGGTAACAGAAGTCTACACGCTCCCCATCCCGACGGCCGGAAAAAATGAGCGCCGTCCGGCCCGGAGGGGACGGAGAGAGTGTAACCTTTGTCATCCAGAGTACTGTTGTCTGAGATAAATATTTTTAAAAAGCTTACTGCGACATACAGCACTGCTAAAATGTTGTTTCCGTGTTCTTTATCCTACTTATTGTAATATATAGTGTTTACGAGGAAAGGAGTCTAGTATATTTACGCCGGAGGGGGAAGGGGGGGGGGGGGTTCTTACCTACGGGTGGTTCTTAGGTCTTCTTTTTATCCCCAACATATATCTTGCAAAAATAAAAATTGTTTCGCGACCATTACAAGCTGAAGCGGTAGACATCCAGCATGGAACTCAGTCCCACTAGTGCCTAACCCCTTTGGGCAATAAGTCCCAAATATAGTTGTTAGAACATGCAGAATCAGCCGGTGATACGGAAGTGTTTCGATTTTTATTAATGATTATAGCAAACCAATTTCGAACATCTATTGTCGTCTATAATCACGCACTATCACACATTTCATCGCCACACAACAAAGGATTTCAAATTCATTAAAAGCCATTTAGTATTTGTTTCACAGAACTGATAAAGATTTATTCCTTTATTTAGGGAATTACAGACATACCTGAACGGGTAACCAATTCAAATTGTTAAACAGCGCAAAATTGCTTAAGTAAAACGGTGATATTTTTCAAAAACAGTATTTTTCTTACCACCAAAAATGCACATCTCATTAACAAAAGCAGTCGTCTAATTATACAAAACACTAAAGAATCTATCGAAGTTAACTAAGCTATCAAAAAGAATAAAAGCGAACAATAAACAATGGCTAATGAAAAAGTTATCGACTGGAAAAGTTAGAAATACTGGAAAATCTAAAGCGAAAATTAAATACAGTAAGTGATTTATGTAAACTTAGTAAATTCTAAATTCGTTTAAGGCTGAAAGGCTGAGTTGTTATCTTAACTCTAATATCCTTGCAAAACAAAACAAAATTAACAACAACAACTGAGAATCCGGTTTAAAATATAGTTATGAATCAAAATACCTTAAAATCACTATTAAAATTTAACGTACAATTTTATCAACAGCAAAAACAAGTTTTTTCTATGGATCAAGCATTATTTTTAGGGACAACTTCGCATGAATGTTTCTTGTATACTGAAGGGCAAATCCACAGTTGTACAACATAGAACTTATTTGAAAATGATTTCCATGTAATTCTTATCTAAAGTTTGCTGATAACACTCAAAGAAAAATCATTATTGTCAAGGTTAAGCGTCCTGTTTTTCGCAGCTTTGTAACGTTTTATAAATCAACAATTTAGCTTTGGGGCCACACCAGAACTCATAATTGTAGTTCGTTTAAACCGTACCCCAATTCTTGTAATCAGTACAAGTTATTATTTATTGTAAACAACTGGCTTTAAAAGTATTAGAAACACTGCATTTCTGCAGTATTGCCCCGCTTACAAGTATTTACACACCGTGCAATTATTCTGGTCTTAGGCTGTAGTCAAATACATTGTGCCTTTCTTGCAGGCATCTTTAAAATAAACGAAGTTATTAGTTACACTACCCGAAGGTGAGTCATTTTAAAGGAGTAGAGTTAGTTCAAGAATTGTTTCAAAACAAATGAAACAGTACGAAACCTTTAAACTCGTGCAGGAACATATAATAACTTTCATAGCTTCGGAACCGAACGACAGTCAGATTTCAAAACGCCTGACCTTACAATGCCTAATTAGTCTTTCTTGTCTCCCGGGGCTTGTAACTACAAAGCCGGGTTATAAAGGTAAATCAAACAGAGCATAACAACTGACACCCTAAATACTTTCTCGTTAACTTGATTTTGAATGCAGCTACTTTCTATCAGTCCATAGTTGTATATGATAATAAGCCAATGCATGGCTTATTTTCTGCAAATCAATTAATTTTTGAAGAAAACAAGAACATATCTTTAGTTGAATATATATAGCTTTGAATTACTGTAACAAAAAGATACCAACTGAAGCCATAAAAGAAGGTGCATTTCGCGTGTATGAAAAACAACAACAAAAGGGACGGTTTTTTGTCCAATTTCAACATTTTGAGAAAAGGGTATTCTGTTTTTATAAGCAATATTCCAATCGATCTCTGGTAAATTTTAGAAACGACGTTGAATAACAAAAGCAAGGATTCAAGGGTAAGATTATACTAAATATTAAGTTCATTTTCATTTTAGAAACAAAATTGTCGAACGTCTCAAGGAAGCAAAATAAAAGGCGAAACTTTTGGCGAACAGGCACTTATTATATTTCGCGCAACTCGCGCAGTAAAAGAAAACAGTCTGGAACTATTTAATTAAAAGCAATGAATTAATGATCATTGTTTATATACAAAAAAATTAAATATCTAAAACAATATTAAACTTCACTCCAACTCAGTTTCCCATGCTAAACTAAACTTTAATCTCATCAGTGTAATGTGCAGGAGCTCTTATCACTTTATTAATTGAAACAAGTAATTGGAAAAAACCCGCAGAACGAGCAATCAATTAAAAGAAATTTGAGCTTGTTCATTAAGCGAAATAGTGCGCAAGACTATTGTGGCATAAGTAAAGAAATTATCCAAAATAAACTTGATTTAAACACATTGCCTTCAAAACGTTTATAGAAGTGAGTTAACAGTTATCACCGATAACCCAGCGGTGAGGCTGAAGTCGTCTACGCATGCGCACCACACCAGAATCTATCAGAGAGCCATGAAGCTTATTACGTGCATCTGAGTCAACCTTTTTCTTGGTTAGTTTCAGCAGGCCGATGTTGCGAGCAGTAGCGTTCAATGACTCCTGCAGACCTTCCCCTCCACGTACTATCTCACCTGCTTCTGGTAGCTGGTTGCCAGGGTGACGCTGGTGTACCTTAACCATTGGGCGGTCTAGTCGCTCACGAGTAGTGAGGTCCGAATATGCGACAGGGCCCTGAACGGTGGAAAAATCATATTAGTTTTCTCATTCACATACGTTCCATCAAACGAGGTGTAGCTATGATATATACTGAGTCGGCTTCTAGGAACTCAAACCTTCACGGGAAACAGGAAAAGGTTCGACTTTTAGGAAGTTTGACTTTAACCCAGGATAAAATTATATCGAAAATGACCTGAAGGAAAATGGGAATTACTTCGAGTCAGTGAGGGCTCGAGTTATCGGGAGTCAACTGTACACACATTTACAGTATGTTTCTTGGTAAAATAAGTATTTTTAATCCACTGCGGAGTCTTTCCAAGGGGGAATCAGGGGGGAGCAGATCTGTGAATTCAAGATATTTATAAATTATGGGAATCATAGCTTGTCTTGTTTTTTTGGGGGGAAGGGGG
>JAOBRG010395334.1:0-10349 GCA_027574985.1 Umimayanthus nakama | reverse complement strand
GTTATCTTTGTTTCTCGACTGATGTGTATCAGTGCAAATTTGGCAACGCAAACTTTCGGTTTTTTTAATTTTTTTTTACACTGTTTTCTGGTCGGCCATGCAGTACGGTGTAGCGGTTAATGGACTGATAAAGTGAGTTGATGCTTCCAGTCGGTTTCCGTAAAGGGAAAAGAACAACTACATACTCAATCCTAACAGTTATGTTAAAAATCGTTTTAAGAACAGGCGAAGCTGTATTCAAAGAATTAGACGTTCTTTTGAAAAAAAGATGGGTCTTTGTTTTATCATAAACTATCAGAAAAACAAGAAAAGGAAAAAAAAGGTATACATTACTTTGAGGATATCGGCGGAAAATATTCTTAAAAAGTTCCCAAACATAACTGTAAGTATTGGTTTAGCATTTTTTCCATCCTCACAAACCAACCGGAAGCACGAACACGCGGTACACGCTTTTTTTACTATTATTATTTTTTTATAAGAACAAACTTTATAGAAACACCCAAGGCTGAGATTTGTCCAAAAATTAAGAACAAGTCAAAAACAGTCACCAGGCTGAAATTTTAATCAGGAAAATCAAGAAATATTTTTTAACTCTTATACACAGATTGAGATGTACATAAAAACAAAACCTTTCAGTCCGAATTTAGCTTGGTCTACGGGTGCTGGGACAGTAATAAGTAAGTTTGTCACGATTGCGGACGCTGTATTGACAGTTGCAATGTTTTTCGCTGGATTGAAACAATAGCGAACGTATTTTTCTTAGTGACATTTTACAATTTATGTTCCTGGCAACTAATCCACTGTTAAAAAATATCAAGAAATAAGAACAAATTAAGAACAATTTGTGGCTGAAATCAAGAACAGCCGAAGCAGAAAGTTACTGGTTCTTATACAAAAAGCGTGTATTAGCAGCTACCCTGCTCGGCGAAACAGCAACACAATAATAAATAAAAATGACTCAAAACAAAGATATACCTGCACAACATAATAGAAGCTGTTGCACTGACGAAATATTTCCTCGATTTAGCTTCAGTTTTGTGCAGTATCCTTTAATCAAACTTTGAGCATCTTCTTAACGAGTTCTTAAATTTTCACTTTTATGGCTTACGTTCTTTTAAAAAGGTTTTTATAAAAAAGAGAGTTTACTTTAATAAGAACTTATTAACAATGTTTACGCAATGGAAATTTACATACCACTAAGATATTATTCATTTTCAAATATAGACACTCCACTATTTAATATAGAAAAAAGGTATTCTTCAAACTCATACATTACCCTTTTTTCGATCCGTATGACCTATAAAATCGTTTTAGAACTTAAAATAACATTTTGATTTAACGAAGTCAAGGCTAGCTATCTGCTGAAAAAAAAGTAGAACCCGCAGCGCGATATCTTTTTGCTTTATCAATCTGACGGTAATCAAAACACTGTATGAGCCATTTTGTGATAGTCGAATAAAGTTGCTTGTTTCAATAATGACATGCATTGCCATCAAAATATACATAAGACTCTTTGAAACGTTTTTTTTGAGTTTTAGCGTTCGAATTTCGTAACAACCATAGGATGCTTAACTGAATAAAAAAGAATAAGTATATTAGTTAGGGCGTCATAACTATTTTTGTACAAATATATAGTAGACATCGACGTCATAATCTAATAAATTTTTAAGAATTGTTAAATAGAACTTGCTGTCAGAATATCCTGCGGCACCAGCAAAATTTCCAAAAACTGTCAGACAGCTCGAAGAACGGTTTTGTTAACGCCTCACCAAAATCAATACAATTTTATTTATGAAAACGACCGACAAATTAAGCTTTATACATGCCTAGATTAGTTGAGATTTGTCCGCAGAAAAAAATTTAGGAAATCAACATAATGTTCGTTTGTCAATGAATGCCCAATGAACTTAGTACTTTGAAAAATGTGAATATTGAGAAGATTGCATGTGTCAATTGTAAAATACCCACGGTGATACCCATACTAAAAATGAAAACTGCGAAGTTCATTATATTTAGCTTAATATTTGTTTGTTAGTGACGTTCAAGAGCAATCTCTCAGACACCGTCATCATCTGTGTAAAAAGCGATCTTCACGATATTTGTTCAAATATATACGTTTGTATGAATTTATTAGTGTACAAAACCACATAGGCTTAAGCAAAATATGTTTTAAAAACAACGAACAACATCGTTTTTGGTTCACACCGTTTTTCTGAAGAAGCCTTTAATTAATACGCTGAAGCTGAGATATCCGCAATCTCAAAAAGTCAAACCCTTTTGAGTACGCTGAAGCTAAGGTCTGCCGAATCTTAAGAGTACGCTGAAACTGCGATATGCGTAACCTTGAGAAGTCAACCCTTTTTGAGTACGCTGAAGCTGAGACCTTCTCGATCCTAAGAATTTTTAAAGAAAGTTTAAAAAGGAATGTTTGTTTCTATGAACTTTAAAAGAGGAGCGGCGAGCAGCTATTTAATATCGTGAGAAAACATTAAAATTTCGCACTTAGTGATTTAGTAAGCAGGCGACAGAAACGCATTTGGGTGCATGTATAAACCAAGTTAGGTATTGTTAACAACCTCTGAATTTATGCATACACACACGAATGTAAAAATATCAAGACGATTTAGGGTTGAGATCCTCAAAAGAGTGAAGAACTTCTAGCTTCAGGCTACAATTAGACATTCTTATTTAAAAAGGTGTATTGTAACAATTATCAGCAGCTGCATTGAGATAGCTGAAACATAACGAGCACTTTCTGTGCTACGTACTTTTTAAGTATGACTTTTCATGTCTGTTATTCGAAACCGTTAATTTATCCTTCATTGGAAACAGTTTTAATTGGTTAAATTCTCATTTTATCATAAGGATCGAAATTTATGGCATCCTGTCTTTCATAAACGCAAATATATTTTAACTTACAGTGAACTTCATCCAATTAATAGTGGTCAAAAAATTGATCAGCTCAACACTTTTTTTAGTCAAATCGAAAAAGTTATATTTTTTTTTTCGCTGTCAAATATATATTCACAAAAAATTTCCCCCTCATTTAAAACTGGCAAGGATGGGGATTTTTCATTTGGATATTTTTCTAGAAAACAAAGCATTTCTTGTTGCAGGTAATTAAACGCTGGCTGGGCTGTACAAGTTTCTATCCGCTGAACATATAGCAGATTTTTTAACAATTATGCCGACGTTAAGGGCTTAAGACAAAACAGAACGGCGAACAGTGACGCCTGCGTTAATTATAAACAAAAGGGAAACTTGCTTTGTCTGATATCCTTGCTGTTTCACAATTAAGCAACTCAAGTTGACAACCATGCCAGTATTCAAAAGAACACGCATAGTATACATTTTATGCTTCTTGACGCGTGCTTGTTGAGAAAATAAATATCAAACTGAAATCGAGTACTCACCTACTAAGAGTAATAGAACAAAGATGGTGACAAGAAAAAGATGGCTGTCTCGTTGTCTCATGATGAATTCCAAACACGTCCTTGTCGTCTTAACGGATCTTTGCTATGAACCGGATAAAGGCGCATATCAGTCACTTGAACAGTGTAACACATTAGATGTACTAAACATTGTGCATTATGTACTTAATGGACGCATGCAGAGAATATATTTTATCAGTGAGAAATGTTTCCCTGACCACGTCTCAACATCGGTGATTCCGACTTGCCTGAACACCTGTCACAAGCGCACAAACACTGAGCACTTACTGGCAATTATGTAATTTTCTTACTTGACTTTCTGCTGTCTCTCTGATCGCAGTTCAAATTCTGGTTTAGCGAAAGGGGTGACTATCCTTCTTTTAGTTTTTAAAGGTAAGCAATGTGATTTCTTAAAATAGAGGTGCCCTATATCAGATAGGCAATATTTTGTTTGAGATCTTTATCAGTTCTAGCAGTAGTCAGTTCAGTTCTAGTAAATATATAAGCGTCTTCCCTCGATAGAACGCATTAAATTTTAAAACCCCGAGTCATCTTCCATTAATGGGTTTTAAATTTTAACAACCAATCCGGGAGGATTAATAGTAGTTGCTAGGATATATAGCTACCTTTGTCGGCATGCCCACAGCGGGTAGAAATATTGGAAGTAACATCAACAGCCTAATTGTATTGAGCCGGAATGATAATACAAATACAAGGAAACTAACGTAATGGTGGAACCCTAAAACAAAATGGAAGCCTTCCGAGTAAAAGGCTATTAGGCAAAGACTTTTGGTACACCAAAAGAGAAATCTTTAACGGGCTAAATTCCTTGCTTTAAAAGGCACAAGTTTTCTTTTCAAATATTGTTCGGGATGAGTTATCATAATTGTTGATTTAAAACAACTTTTCTTCGTACTTCTTATCTCTTTGTGTGCGTTCAGTTATAGAATAACATAGAACAAAACGGTCATTTTGCAGACAATATGCTTAATATTTTTCTTTTAAGTTTTGAGTGTGACAATTTCTGTAACCGCAAACTTTAAATTGTAAAACTGTTTCATGTAAGGAACCAATTGGCTTTAGAGCCCTAATCAACAATCACAGTGACAATTTATAAGGTTTGTTCATGCCTTTTTTTTCAATTTTGTTTTAACCAGACGAATACTCGGCAAAACTTAATTCAATCATTTTTAGCGTCGAGAGTCATTGTTTTGAAGTTAAAAAGATAACGTGGCATGCTCAAAAAGTCAGGGGTGGGGATTTGCGTCAGAGCAGAAAAACGGCAGACAAGCTATTGGCCATTTATCTACTTGTGCATTAAGAAAGATGTGACACGTTTTGAATATCTTTGTACTTTCTACCATGGTCCTAAAATCTGAAACACAAATTAATTTGCGGGGAACAGCTGACAGAAATCGAACATCTGTTAGATTTCTTCTTGATCAAAATATTACCTTTCCAAATAAAGCGGAAGACTTTGGTGGTCTATTTCTCGAAAACGCCTTCCTCAAAGTTCTCGATATTGAATTTTGTCGCATCAAAATGGAACTTTTCCGAAATTGTTAAAAAAAAACGAGTTTATCGCATTTCCATTATGCCTGATTATGCTTACAGAACATGTTACATTATTAATAGTTTGGTTCCTAACCTTATTGTGAGGGTGGTAAAGAGTTTCGTGATCCGTTATTGGCTCAAAATCCTGCTGTCTTCATCCGTAATTACTTCAAAATTACGTGTGCGATTGTCACGACTCCAAGAAAATGTTCGTGTTTCGTTACTAAGGCCCGTTTTAAACGTCGCATTTCTCATGCGCCAAATACTAAAGCTAATGAGTAAATTCTAATGTTCTACCCCATTTGCGTTGTATTTGGCGCATTAGAAATGCGACGTCTTTATCCGTAAAATGTCCAAAATAAAGTCATAATTTGTTAAGTTGAACTCCACTTTACCGCTTTTTACAATTTAACCTTAGAATAATTTATAAAAGCAAACTTTCTTAATGGAAAATGAATGATGATTGCAAACCTAATCTGCCATTAGCCATGATTGAGAACGTTGAAGAACCTAAAAAATCCTCTTAACTTGTTCTGAATTCTCCGCGTGCGTTTGCGTGATTATACGGAAAGTTGTATTTTCCTCAATGTAGCATCTGGTATTGTGTGAAACAATATGCAATATAGAGTTAAAACTTCGACCTAAGTTTATACCAAAGTAGCAAGTAGCACAAGGTTTGCACAATTACGGCTGTAGGCAGAGCAGCTCGTATTTTTAAAGAACATCAAGTCTGTACTTCATGCAGCGTCCCATTGCGTGTAAATAACATTTGTTTTGATCATGGCCACAGTGCATGGCATACTTCTCACTATACTGAAATTCCCAGTAGAAAAGTTAATCTAAGAAACGCTTCTCCTGATAACCGGTGCTGATACTTCACAACTGACAGGTCGAAATAACTGTATTAAAGCAAGTGTTTGAAAAAAAAAAGAAGAACGAAAGCAAACTGGTGAACGCGAACTTTCCAGAAACAGCTGCCAAAAAGCCTTTTGAAAATTTGTGTATTTACCAACTATTTGCGACCATCGAAGATCATCCGACCAAATTTAGCTCGTTATAGGTCTTAAACCCCTTACTTTTAGGATTTGTATTTACCTTGAAAGAAATTTCAAACTTTTATTTCTTTTGCAAAGCAACTATACATTAGTTTTTACAATAATCATTTTTGTAGGAACGTGATGCCGAAAAACAACAAAAATTTAAGAGCACGGAACTATCTTTTCTTGTTTCTTGTTCGTCAGACCCGAAAACCCCTATAGTGTTTGGCGCTGTACTACTTTCTATTTAAATACTTTTACATTGTTTTCTTGTCGCCACGCCTGATATAAATCTATTCTAATACTTCTATCTTACTTTTTCAGAAATTTTAATGTTTGAAGTCGCGATATTTCTGTGCTGAGGAGATCAGTAAGGCAAGAATGATCACGTGTATTTAACCGAAATTTCTGACGGTTGTTTGATTCTGGGGATTTTCTGTACTAAACAATTCACAAGAACAAAAAAGTTACTTCAAAAATAAAAATACTGAGCTTGATGTCATATCCGTTTGTCACATTGAACTTGTACGTCACGGAATTACTTTTAAGTAACTTTGCGAGGACGTCAACAGTCTAAATTACTACATAAAATGCCGGCTATGATAACGGCAAGTTAATAGAATTGCGCGTTAACACTTCCAGTTGGTTTTATGACCAGTTTTCACTCAATTTATTAAAATTACATTTAAGAAGGTTTTAAGAACGTTTGAGTTTGAAATCTTCCAGCTGTTCTAGAACAGCCAGCCTCAGCCCACAGTTAAGACGTTCTTGCATAAAAAATGTGCACGCATCTTTTTCCTTACTCAACTTTGTATTCCCTTATGTGTATGGTAAAACATTTTTTACTGATTATTTGACAAAAAAGTGGGTAAAGTTTTTTAGCAGTTGTATTTTATGAGGCCATCGTGTGATCATTTTACCGAACTTTTCTAAAAAATTACTATATATCTATTATTATTATCATTCTCATTCTCATTCTCATTCTCATTATTATTATTATTATAATTATTAAAAAGACCACAAAAGATGGCCAGCTGGTTGGGTTCCAACGTACATCAAGTTACTGTATTCAGCATAGTTTTTACACTATGTTTTCTAAGAATTTTTTTAACAAACATGAGGCTGAATATCGCCAAAAATTTAAGAACATGTTAAAAAAGAAAAGAGAAAAGGTGAAGATCATTATTTTGTTTATGATGATAACCTTTTGCAAATAATCCAAACAGTATAGTTAAAAAATTTGCTTTTCGATGGGCTTCTTGACAAAAGTTCGCGGATAACAATTTAACATCACATGTTTTTTCATTCACCAAATTGCAATTCTTACAGTTATCACTCTTGAGAAAACTTTGCCATAGTACCACGTTTTCCTTTGCACCAGCTACTGCAATCTGTATTTTAAAATTTGATACAGTACGTACAAAATACATGTGCAAATCAATGTATATACAAATACACCACATACGGTACATTATCTCAAATCAGTAAAGATAATTTAAGAACATTTGAGGCTAATATCCTCGAAATTATTTCATAACGTTCAGCCTCAGCCGAAAAATTCGACGTTCTTATAAAAAAGAGCGTATTTTCCAATACAGCTTCCCCTCTCAAGATGGTTATTAGCCGGGTGATGATAATAGAAAGTTATAGGTTATGTTATGTGTTTTTAACAAGACCATATTTTTGTTTGTAATGTTTTCGTTGATGTTTGCTTTCTCGTTGCTTCAAAAGTTCCCTAAAGTACTAGTGCACGGGGAGCTTTTAAAACAGCAGGGACTAGAATGTTGCAAGTCAACAGATTTATTTACAGAATACATGCAAGCAATTTGGCTACAACAGCTGAAGCTGGAGCGGGAATGCAATCAAAGCCACTGCGCAACCAAATTCTGCAATGTATTCTGTTAGTTTTGATTTGTTGGGAGAAGCATCATTCACCAAGTACTTACTGACAGTAGATCTTACAGTCTATAGACAGAAATTTTGCAGTTCAACACGAACCGGCTCATTTGCGCGAAAATTTAGAAAAACGAGGGGGGGGGGAGGGGGAGAGACTTTTTGCGCACATGAGCTTGTTTGCTATCTACTAACACTCGAATTTAGTTGAAGTTGTTAATCACGACTCTTACGTCAAGTCTACTGAAAGTTACCGTAACATCTATTGAAGGTTTTACAGATGAAACACTTTTAACAGGCTCCCTTTCACTATTCGTTTTAGAAGTAGAGCTTGATTGGATTTTAACAGCCTTAATTAAATTTTTGCTACAGAGCAAATACTGAAGCAACCCCTAAAATTAAATCTCAAATCAATTTCAGAAAACAATCAGCAAGGCCATTATTTAAGCAAGCTGTTTCATCCAATATATATTATTGTCTGAAGTACACTTTTTGTTTCTCTTTTCATGAACAACCGACCCATTTGCACTGAAAAATAAAAGACGATCAAAAACAACAAAATCTCGCCATTCGCTCAGACTACTCAGTTACGTTTTATCATTGCAAAAGGAATTTCAGGAGATTTATACAATAAACAGTTTATTGTAAAAATGCAGAAGCATAAACGAAATTGAGCTTGAATTAATTTAACCTAAACAGAACAAGTTTTTTATATAGCCCGAGCTTATTTTTCTATTTTAATACAAAAAAGTAACTAAAAAAATATCGATTATAAGAAATTTTGTAGAAAATACTTACCTTGGTATGCATAGTCTTTAGTTTGATCCATCAGAAACAGCGTCGATGCATGATGCTCGGACAGGCCAATAAGACAAGCCTCCTGCTTGAATTTTGATAACGTTTGTAAAAATAGCTAATCACGAAATCTTCAAGATTGAGGTTAACAACATTAGGAATATCCTTATCCTGTTCAGTTCAATGCTTAAACAACTTACTTTCGTGATTCTCTAACACAACCTAGAGTTCAACTTTTCTTTCCAAACATCTGTTTTATTTTGCATAACAGAAGACCGACATCAATAGCGAGTCGACGCAGTAAGGCTCTACTCTGAGAACGAAGTATTTCATTGGTCATTGAACAATAACAGTAACAATAACTGACACTTTTGAACAATATGCCATTGTATGTTTGTTTACGGATGGCCAGTTTTAGTGTTAAGGTTTGGGTTATTTGTATTATGTTTTTATCCAATGAGATTTTTCGTTCTCAGAGTAGAGGGCGACTCAGTCGACGCAATGTTTTAGAGGTATGTGTCAATCAGTAGAAGACTGCTTTGATTCAAACGTATTGTACATGATCTAATTTGGATAATGGAAGGCACTGAAGAGCAAACTAAATGGAAAATATATTCAACAGGTGTATTGCTTAGTGTCTATGCTTTGGGTACGCACTTGTTACCCATAGCAACGTTAACTTAATTTTGCAGCACTTGGAAGGTATCCGGGAGAAAAAGCTGAATTCATACATTAACCTAACAAATTTTGTTTTCTTCGCTATAAATAAATAATTACTTGGAGCTCGAAAAACAAAGACTAAATTCTATACGTTTAGCCAAAGTTTCTAGATTGGCCTCGTCGCTTTCGCGACCTGAACAAAACTTGAACAATTGAGCGAAACTTCGAAAATACGCACGAAAACACATGTACGCTCTTGTTTTATAAGAAATTATATTTATTGGGCGGCTGAGACTACGCTGAATGCTCTTATAAGAAATTAAAAATATTCCGAAAATTACAGCCTCAAATGTTCTTAAAACTTTCTTAAACATAATTTATTGTTGGTGTTCTGCATACATACAGCGTGTCTTTATGAAAAAGGTTCTAATGAAAAAAGGGTATAATCTATTTTTTCATGAGCCCCAATCGATTACAAACAACTACCATGTCAATTTCTTTACAATATCCGTAATAATACGCACAAATAAACAGAAATGTCAATGTTGAGTCCTGCACGTATTCTTATGGGCTCCCAAATAGACCATCACTTAGTTTGAACTCAAGTATGATGTATAGGCATAATCATATTTGCATGGACGACAAGAACAAGCCCTGTTTTAACCCAGATTCGACCCGACTTTGTTGACATTGACAAATACCGAAAACACGTATAAACACAAACTTGGGTCGAACCCGGGCTAGTTTTTCACACGCATGCGTAGTTTCCCCAAAAGCCGCAAAGTTTGATAGGTAAATGCACGAGTGCGCATGTGCAAAACCAAAACTAACCGGGTTCGACCACAGGCAGCCCAAGCTTATATTGCGAAGCTTGCAAATGGAGACATTTTAAGACTTGATGATGATGATGATGATGATAACCTTTATTTAAAAACAACAACATTCAATTCAGGGTAGTTCCGTCAGACGGCTATATATC
>JAOBRG010395333.1:0-24748 GCA_027574985.1 Umimayanthus nakama | reverse complement strand
GACAGGGCGCACAGAAAAACGACAGGGCGCTGCGCCCTGTCGTTTTGGCCTAGCTAGAACACTGCATGTTTTCCAAAGAGCCTCCTAACTCACGGAGATAAGGAATGAACAAGTTTTAATAATCTTCTTAGAGTTGAAATGGGTTGGGGTGGTGCCTTTGCGTAAAGGTGCATGTCTACTAGAGTAAACAGTAATCCAAAATTCTCCACATACCACTACTAATGCACTAGTCAAGTGTAACCCCCACCTCTCCCCCACAGGGACATTGTTCATCAACATATATAAGGTATGATATCACTGTATACTTTATGTACAAAGTTAAACACTGTCAAAATCCCCAACCCATGGGGCAAAATATTTGTTCAATAGGTTTCGTTAGTCCAGCCATGTCCAAGGCGGAGGTGGGGGTTACATTAAACTAGTGTATAACTAACATAGGTTGTCTGTTGAACTATTGAGATTATAGTATTCTTCAGAGTTGAACCATATCCCTTCAATGTCTTGAAAGCCTCCCTACTTATTACCTTTTTTACAACTGCACACCATAAAATGACTTGTAGCATAAACGTTTTAATTTGATTGAAACTATGTCAGTCTGTGGTTATCTTATATATTTTACTAGCTTTGATTGCGTATCAACTTAATAATAGATTGTAAACCACACTGATATATTGTTATTGTGCAGTAAATTCAAAAATATATTTCTACTATTTTATAAAATATAAAACTATAGTACTATAGTAATCTGTATAATTTATATCAAATCATATATGCTCTATTGCCACCGACATTGAAATAGTCAAAATATTGTATAATTATACATTTGTTTGTTCTCTGTAAATTTCTTTTCAATTTGTGTACAAATGCTAAGTTTGTTGTCTAAACATGCCTGACAAGTAATGAATGGGTGAAAATACCTGGTAAATTGCAATAACACAAACCTCGCAAATTCCAAAAAGCACCTTGATTTATATTGACCTTGACACTCCATTCCCACCAACTTTGTCATCAACTATTTTCTTTTTACATTATCCACTGGCTCTGAGAATAAAGCAAGTGATCAACTACTCCAAATTCTCCCAACTTGGTTTTAAAAAATGTATAAGCTTGTAATGAGAATTTAGCAATACATCTTTGAAGTTTTTGGGAGTGAAAGGGTCTTTAAGTAATTACTCCCACCCCACAAAAAGGTGATGTCACACAGGACAACATGTCTTAGAGTAACATTTGTACTGGGTAACTGAAATTAAAAACTATCATGAGCATGACATTTTCAATAGACTATACAAAGGTCAGTTATAATACAGCAGTTTGACATACAAATCTTATTTTTCTGTGACACCATTACTTGGGGTACTTTCCGAAAAATCTTTGAGTTGTTTCTTGATCAAGTCCCTTCCAAGCTGCACATGGCTTTCCCCGTTAGTCAAAGTCTTTTTCTCACCAGGAGTTAAACATTCACTAGATCGTACCTCCACCTCCACCTGAACTTCTACCTTTGCCGGCGATACTGACGGGGAGTGGCTCTTGATAGATTCCACGGTTACCTCGCAAGCCGCAGGTTGTATGCAACAGGGCACCACCTGGTTTGGAACTTTCTCAATTTTCACCTCACCTTTTGAAACTGATTTAGTTGAAGAAATTTCTTCCATATGAGTCTTAAGCTTTTCTTCCACTTCTTCATTTTCTTCCTCTTCATGTTCAAATTCTTCATCTTCCATTTCCTCATCTTCATCTTCATCTTCATCATCATCTTCATTATCACTTTCATCATTAGTTCTGTTTTGTGAGAGCACACTAGTAGGGACAGCCTGCTGATGCAAACCTTGCATTGGTGGCATTGCAATACCTGCGTTTAAATTCACCATAGGCATGGGCTGGGTAGCAGAGTTCACCACTGTTTGCATTGTTGAAGCTGCAGTTGTGAGTGGTGCTGCCAAGCTGTATGCCGAGATCGGCACTGGTGTCATTGCCACATGTGGTACACCTGTGGAACTCATATGCTGTGATACATCTGTCATTCCTGGTGGCAATGGCATTGGAAATGACATTGCTGAGATAGGGACAGGCATACTAGCATATGACGACTGAAGCTGTGAGGCAGCTGCCTGAATAAGCTGCTGTTGTGAAGCCATTGTTGTCATGGAAACCATTTGGTTTTGCCCAGGTAGTGCCTTGGTCATTGGCATTAACTGACTCTGTGTCATGCTGTCACCTGCAAAGTGAATGAGGGTTGCCACCGCGGGGTAGTTTGTGGGTTGTAGGAGCTGCATTTGAGCAGGAGTTGGTGTTGGTGTTCTTGGTGATTGTAGAACCATCTGGTTGGTTGTTGGGGGCAAGGGCTCAGCAGATGAAGGTGTAGATACCAGTGGTACTTGGCCAGTCAGAGGAGGTAGTGCATGGGAAATTTTGTTTAGTGTTTGTGGCATGGATGTGGGAGTCGTCACTGGTGAAGTGTCCAACAATGGATCTATAATAAATTTTAATTAAATTAAATAACAATATACCTTATTATCACTTATTTCATGAGACTTGATTAGTTTTTGTGATTTTTGTAAAGTTTAAAAAAATTGCAAAAGTTAATTCCCATGAAATGAAATTTGAAGCACTTTATAGGAAAAAATTAAACGAATTACCCTTAATTAGCAAAATTTAAGTCCTGCGAAATATTTCTATTCCAATTTTGCAAATTAAAGTCTTGTAAAAACAAGTGATCATGAGGTACTCATGACTTAATTTAACTGTAAAAAATGGTTTACTACATTTTTAAAATTCCATCCAGCTCTAGCATCAAAAACACTTGTAAACAAAATTTTGGAAACAAATATAAAACTGAAAAACGTGTGTGATCTAACTCATTATTCTGCTCAAGTGTCATACTTGTACTTTCTGATGAACAACTTGCGGCTTCAATGGCCATCTTCATTCTAAATGTTTCCTCCTTCCTCCTGTTGGCAAACCAGTTGTACACTCGACTTTCTGTCACAAGGTTGGGCCCCAGCCCACTCACGTTGCTATAGGCAACACCCCTCTGTTCACACTCTGCTCGGTTGCAAGCTTCCACTAGAGATTCCCTGAAACAGTGTAAAAACATGTATATATTTAATATATTTTATTGCCCTACTTCACTATTCATAGTATGCAATCAGACAGTGTAAAATCATATTTTTATACATGCAATCACAATAGACAAAATGATTATGGTTTTGATCCTGAACAGGGCGAAACAATTTCTTTCTTCAACTCTATTTTGGCTGTCCATTACCACGTTCATACCAAGCACTAAACATGATTGTATTGATTAAACTGGTTTGACTTTAAAATCTTGCTTTTGGAATGTATTCATTGTTTTTTTCGGGTTCTGAAATGAGCATTTCAACTCAATAACAATAAATTCACATTTTATATAAGTTTCAAGCCAGTTTGAGTACTGCAACTGTCAAGTTAATTTTCAACTACGATTAAATTAAACCTGTTTAACGAGAAGTGTGAATGTGGCTCATGAGAGACTTTAAAATTCTCACTAGAACACAATAGATCAGGTCATTTGCATTTTAGCTGGCACTTATAACTTATATCACTCCGGCACTGTCGAAAAAAATTGGCACATCAAAAGTAGACCAGCCAGGGGCAACAATTAAGAACAAGCTTCTTTTTGAATTAAAAAGGCAAGTATGTAAACTATGAACTTTTCATGGGACCACATTTTTTTCTTGTCTACTTCTGTTTGGCTAACAGAACCTTTAGTTTTATGCCATCCCTCCACCAGCTCATCCCCTTTCTTGCATCTTTCTTCTTGACGAATTGACAAGAAAAAAAGCTCATTACAGTAATATTTATTAGCTTTATATCATTGTAAGTAGATCACAAAATATGTACTGTCTAATGATGTCACCTTTCTTCCTTGCTTGGGTTTCGCTGCTGTTCATATGACTGGTACAGAATGTTGGTTGATGCTGGGCCCCATTTAAAGCGGTTTCTTCTCATTTTCCGGGGACTTCCTCCTTCATCTGGAGCAGATCTCTTGCCATCAGGGCTGTTGTACTCTGGAACAGAAAATATACGGGCTTATATTAAATATGACTCAGTGTTGAAAGGCTCAAAAATATGATTATTATTTTGTCTCAAAGATTTGATAATACTTAAAAAATTTCCCAAGTTTGAATTCTTCATCTGTAATGCCAGAAAATACTTGTTATATAAGTTCGTTTGCAAACAACAACCTGATATCAAGGAGTACAGCAAAATTTATGTATGAACACTTAGCTTGATCATGGGAACAGAAGCATAATTCGGAAATGAGCTGTTGACCCCACAATAGGGGAAATGGAAAATCCTATGGCCTTTTGGTGGTCCTTGTAAGCAAAGTTCTTATAAAGGATTGTATGCACACAAACTTGAAGTTCCTGGAGAGAGAAAGGAGGAGGGGGCAGGCAGGAAGAATAAAAGGGAAACCAACCAAGGTTTCTTTGGGGTGAGCAAATTATGATTCCTAGTTCAAGAGCTTGGATTAATGATGGGCCCATGTTTCTCAATTCTGTAAATGCTGAAGGTATTAAAACACAGTATTGTTCTCCACTGGAGTTCCCTATTTTTTAAAATGTTCTACATTCCAATTTATCTTTTCAGCTGTTTTAAAGTACTATTGAAATTTTAAGAAATCTAGCGACATACAAGTTAAAATAATTTATTATTTTCATATATTTATTTTAACTAATTAAACTACATGTGTAACACTTAATGGACTATTATCCAGATGATGGCTAAGACTTACGTTCCATCATCTCTTTCTGTTTCTTTTCAAACCAGCTGTATAAGATAGCTCTCTTGTTGCTCTTCATAGGAGTTCCCTTGTTCAGGTGCTGTGACAAATGAGACTGGTTCAATCCTGTTGTCTCTACTACCTCCCTCTGAGGAATATTATGTTGCTGCATATACAGTTTCAGGATCTTTGCTGCAGCCCATGGGTCCATCCTACAAGTCATATATATTAATGATAATTAATGAAGGATCTATAGTATGTATTTAAAAGTATGTTAATTGAAGAGGATAAAACACTACAACAGGGTCAGGTACTTCAGTCTTTTTTTGAGGACAATAAACTATGAATTTCTCACTAAAGACTGCATATGCACCATACTTCTCAAATGGCACATTTGTGCCAATACAGTGTCTTAGAATACTGAGGCACCCTGTGAGCTAATTATTTTCAACTGGTAGTTCAGAGTAGACTGGATGTAACAGTAACAACAAGTTATGGGAGTTTCTGGTCATTAAATCAAAGATTCTTGGAAAAAAAAACATTCATGATATTTTTCAAAAAGGATGCTAACTTAAATTGTAAACTCGGCCCAACAATATGTTTTTTAATAATTCATTGAGAAGAATTTCAAAGGCTACAAAACTAAAGACTATGATTTAAACTTTTTTTACCAATGATAACATACTGGTGTCTCCTGCAGATACATACAGAAATGCTCAAAATTTTAAGAAAATTTGTCCTTTGTTTTTACTGAAAAAACTTGTCATTGACAACATTTTTATTTTTACCACAGGTCTCCATTTATTAATCCTCAACCCTGGCCAGAAGAAATCAAACTGTATTATTATTATTATTATTTCAAACTTTCGAACAAAGAAATTTACCAGTTTCCCCAGTATTTCATTCTTCACCGCAGTCTAACTGCCAAGGGAAAGGCGAGAGAATCAAAGTCCTGTCAAACTTCATTAAGTACTGCATATATCACAGTTAATTTGCCTAAATGTTTCAGATCTTTTCAGTTGTAAACCCAAAGACTTGTGCGAAGAAAATGCAAAGTTAAGATACTTAATAGCTAACAAATCGTTGAAAAGTATTCAGAAATAGACAATGTGATCTATTATGCAATGTATGCAAGTCGGACATGACGGGTTTCAAATTACAAAGGTGGAGACGCAGGAATGTTCCCCAGCACTCAAATCTCACTTCTTTGTTATTACACCCTAGATTTTAAAATTAATTCAAGCTTGTACTTAAAGGTCTTTAAAATTTTTAACTGATCTCTTTCTTAGCAATTCAGAATGGCACACACACGCTATCTGTACATACGCGAATTCAGAAAATGAGAGTCTGTGATCACAATCAATTTGAATACGAATATGAACGCCATATTTGATATTGCTGTGACTTTTTATAAAACAAGCGTGGAAGTTAAAGAACAGCAAACGCTGAACGGGATCAAAACCGAAGAGTTCCCCGCTCCAACGAGCTGCATATGAGCTAGTCCCGATTCCTTAATTCACACAACATAAAAAAGAATAGTCCTTTTATCCGCTTCGAGAAGTTAATATTTAATGCTTGTCTTTCTTTTGATCATCCACCCACTCCGCAAATGATTAACATAGAGGATTTTATATTCAGTCTGTGACCAAATATCATAAATAATGCAAACTGCTTCCGCGAAGTCTCATTGCAGCGGTACTACGGAAGGTGCAGGGTCGAAAGTCAGGCTTCACACCAAAGCAAAAGAACATCAACGTGTCACAATCGAAGCTCAAAGGATGGTCATGAACTGTGTTTTAAGGTTTAAAAACCTTGAACAGAAGCTTCGGCGGTACATTTTGTTTGCCACCAAGTCTTAACCTGGCTACAGATCCACTATCCGGTCGAATACAAAAACATATATCAGGGCTTTACGTGCAAGTAACAACGAAAAGAAGTGAAACATCAACCATTCTTCGACACGCGTCGCGATCTAATTGAAACAATTGTGATTAGAAACTGGCATGAAATTTATACTTTGGTTACTCAAGCTGAAACTCCCGTCGATGCGCGACTGTTTTACCGAGTAAAATCACATGTGTGACACTGGGCTTTTAAAAACTTACAATGCACCTCCAAACAATGCTGGCGTTGCAAGTATACTGTTGTATTGTTGAGCCGCCAATGACAACGTAAAACATTTTCTAAGTGTGCAGAGCTCTCACCTCAGCAACTGATCCACAACGGGTTCTCCATGGATCGGTTGGTTTGACACAACAAGGGCCGGTGTCGGTTGTGGCGGTTGATGATCCGCGGCCACAGCAGAGCTGCTCGGCCCACAGGCTGCTTCGCTTGGAAGCACTCCATTCTCCGGGTGAGCAGGCTTGTGTTCCGCCTCGTTTAACTCTTTTGTCTGATCGCAAGGACCACACTCGGCCTTAATTCTCTGTGAATGCACCGTGTTTACGGTCCGAATCAATGCCTCTCTGGATACGCCGCTATCCAATAGTGCAGCGATGAAATGTCGCTGCAGTTCACTCGCCTCACTCGTAGACGCCATGGATCTTTGCAGCTCCTACCTAACCCAATACATCGAAGAGCTTTTGAGATGCAAGCACTAATAATGCTTCCGTTGCGATCGCGTCAAATGTGCAACACTGCAGCTAGCTGCGGGGGAGCAACTTCTCCATTTTGAGCACGCATTATCTATTGGTCAGCGCGCCCAAGTGGGTGGGTAAATAAACACTGGAGCTTCATAATTTTTTCCTCAGCTCTCGATGCGTCCGTACAGTGTATCACATTTTTAAAATCCAAAATTGATAGAAGGTTATAGTCTTATTTAAAATTTGCATCCACTGTTTTGTGCCCCCTTTAAACAGTTTTGGCTGTTCTGCCTCGTCCCTCACATCTGTGTGCGTGTACGCGAGCGCGTATTTATGTATGTGTACGTGCACGCCTGGGTTCTTATGTTTGTGTGTAAGACTGGTTTCCATATAATCTCTTCGATCTCACTAGTCTCGCCGATCGCATGAAAAAGTGCCCTTGCGATCCAAGAAAATATATGGAAACACTTCTTTCGCGATCGAAAAAGACTGAGACGATCGGGGCGATAGAACACTGTTCTATCCATGAGATCGATGCGATTGTGTGAGATTAAGTGAGATTATATGGAGACATTCAAAAGCGATCAAAAGCGACTGATGCGATCGGAGTGTATCCCGGAGTTCATTTTTTTGTTTGGCGCGCAAAAATAGTACCCTGGACTCACTTTATGCGATCTGTGAGATCATAAGGAAACATACGATCGCATCGATCTCGTTACATGCGATTGGCGAGACTTGCGAGATTGACGAGATCGAAGAGGTTATATGGAAACCAGGCTTATTAAGAGCCTCTTCGGTCCCAAGTTTGATTGAGGCAACATGGAGGTCAAGGACAACAGTGACAGCTTTCATCTGGAAATTGTTTTCAAAAAAGAGTCTCCAAACAGCATTTTGTTCAATTTGAGAATACCTCAAAACAGAACCAAAAAAGGTATCGCTTCACTGAACTTTTAAATTCGGAATGCTTTTAAAAAACGGGGAAAGCACAATTAAAAAAAAAAACTCGTAGGCTGAGATATTCTGTGAAAACGTAAGATTTGAATACAAATGTAGATTTTCTAGGTCTCCAGCGGTTCAACACGTACCGAGGGTCACTAGGGACGTACAGACACACACACACACACACACACGAAACGGCTTAATCAATCCAAAAATACCCCAACCCCAATCAAGTTTTTTCTCTCTTCTCATTAATCCGACACATACGTACGGAGTGTTTGTTTGACCTGGAGCAGAAATAATGAATAACTGAGCACTGCAGAACCCGCAGTTTTTAGAAGGGGAATGGTATCTATACCGGAACTCCAAAAAGGGTATTTTGCAGCGTTTTCTTATAACATATCTCCAAATTGCCCCCTGAAAGGGGCCCACGCGACCCTCGCCAAAATTAAACCTGTACCCTATGAAGATCAACCGGAAAAAGTACAAGTGGAAAAAAATGTCTGAGGATTTAACCTGGGTGTACTTGTACTAGTAGTTAGTGTTCTTAAGATATCCTGCGACACAAGTTGTTTGGAAACACCTAATAAACAAGTCTTATCGGGATGTGGGTAAACAACACTGGGTATGACAAGTTAGGCGTCACTGCACAGCTAGCAGACAGGGGGGCAAGGGAAGCAGTTGTCTCGATCCACTCACCCCAAAAATGTACCCTTGTAAATAAATTGTTTTGGACTATACTCCACTATGTCCCTGTCGATAGAATATAACTATTTCATTCCTCTTTGGAAACCCGTAATTGGCAGTGTCATGGTAGACTGAAAGGGCTAAGATGTCAATCAGCTTTGCACCTACCATGACCATGATACATACATGCAACTACAATACAAGGCTGACCTAGCTTCCTATCTTCATCTGTTTTTCTCACACGCAGGTAGCAAATCTCCTGAATGTACTAAAAGAGAAAACTGTGTTAAACTTGAAGAGAAACTTTACGAGGACTTTGTGTTCTTTTTCTATGCATGTAAACAATAACAAATGGTTAAAATATACTAATGGTTTGATTTCTAAAATTAAAACATATACGTTTTCCACATAATGTATGAAAAGCGAGAAATCATCGCATGCAGTTATATACCAGTCAGTTTAATTACGTAACTTCCGAGGGAAAGAGGGGCAATAAAAAGCCTTGTTTTGTTTGATCAGATCGGGGCGAGGTTTTGCAAAAAGCAAGGCTTCGAAGATGCGACGCAAGGTCCAGAAACGAGCGGGAGGGATTCCTTTCCAAGCGAAAAAGTGATTGGGGGTTTGAACAGAACGGAGATGTAGGGCTGTTGTAAGTTACGTGAAGTTTCATCTACATAATAAGCTTGGCAGCTGCACGTGCTGTGGTATAATAAATGAATCAATTTGCACCTTGCTTGTCTTGACAAGTAAAAGTGTTTCAGTTTTTTCCAAGTATAAAAAACCTTCATGTATAAAGCTATGACAGTGCACATAGACCAAGTTGTCATCAGTTGGTTCTCCACCACAACTAAGTGAAGCCAACAAGTTTTCAACAGTTAAGGTATCTCTCCAAATTTTTCGATTGAAACTTGAAGAATCCTTTAAATTCTTCCCAACTGAATCTGTTCTCAACTGGTATCTCTTCGCAACACGATACCTCCCACTCGGGCTTTGTCTCATCTCAACTGCTGCACTACAATTCATCAACTAAACTTTTCTCCTATCAATTATTCTTGATCTCACTTCAGCCATCTTGCATTTAACTCCTCCTTTTCCCATGTGACCTTCGAATCCCCTCCAGTGATACCCCTTACCCCAATCCATAGAAAATGTATAGAGGTTGTTCCTTGAGCATCAAGACTAAAGGATGTGATTAATGTGCAGATTTAATGCAGAAAAACAAATAACAATTGGACCAAAGCATTTATTTCTCAAAATAAATTGAGAGTCTTTACTCACACTTTAGAAGTTCCACTTACAATCAATAAGAAATCTATGGTCAACATCCACCCAATTACACCTTATTACAGTCAGACGCAAAAATCAATGAAAGATATCAACAACATTCATTCACAACCCTAGGCTTTAGAAGAAAGCCTTTCACACTCGCTGAAAAAATAGCAGATAAAACATATTACCTGTATGCATGCACTTTAAATTAATGATTACTTTCTTACACATCACCATTGTATGGTCATCGTATTCAATAAAGTCTGACATCACAAATTGGACATAGCAGTAGATCATATTCTCAAGAGTTCGACTGCCAAAGTCTAACAACTGTACTAAGTGTACTTCATGAAATTTCCAGTGGTAAACAATAACTGTTTCTTCTTTCCCTTCTTTTGCTTTTTTCCTGTCACTTCAGATCTATCTGTGGTTGGGAAAAACGCAAGTACATTATTAGTTTGAATGACAATAACTAAAATGTCACGTATTTGGAACTTTGTGACAGTTTCCAAAATGTCGCCGAAACACTTACCCTATTAAAATTTCATATTTTGATAATACCCCAAATGTGATAATTACATAACTTTTGATTTAAAAAAAACAAGCTTAACTTATTTATTTTACCTTGGCCACCATCTTGGCAACCATGACTGCCACATGCAAATTAAACTACATTTTTGAATAAAAATATCCAATAGCTCAGTTACGGTGTACCCTAATGCTGTAATTTTTTTGTTACTTTTGCTATTATGTACAGAACACTTAAAATATATTATTATATGCTCATGTACTGCATTTGTGAAGAATACATACTTTGATTGATATGTTGCTTGTGATTGCAAGTTGCAGACCGCATTTCACCCCAGGATGTTGCTAAGGCCTCAGAAAACGCCGACTGAAATGTGGGTACAGGGACAAGGTCCTCACTGGTCTCCTCTTCATCAACTGATCGTGAAGCAAGCTTGGCTGATGCAATGCCTACTGGAAATATGAAAAAATAGAACAGTTTAAATTTGTCATAACATTACAAAAATCTTCGATTGTAGTGCGAAGTTTTGGTTAAAACTCGAAAAAAAATTAAATTCAGTTACAAGAGGTAGATAACCAGACCTTAAATATGAAAAGTACAATTGCTCCAAACCTGACTGACTTTTCAACCATCTTTTTTCCTTAATCTTACAACAAAATTGTTCACTGTTGGATACCTATTTTCAGACAGTTGAATAAACCAATAACAACCTAAGTTTCTGGATTAATTATTTATCCATTAAAATACAATACTATACGAAAGACAAAATAGTACAGAAAAGTAGGCAGACCAGATATAGGACTAGGTATACTATTTCATAACAGAAGACTACTGGTCAAGACCAAGAGATGAATATACTTAAATGAAACAAACCTAGATAAAATTACATAGATTTACATGTACTTGAAAGACATAATATTGTTTAAAAAAAGAACACAGCTTTGGATCATGAAAACAAGCCATCTACTGTCAAGCACACCTGTTTCTTTTACTGGTTTCTTGAAAGCCTTAGCAGACTCTGCAGCTTTTCCAGTTCTCAAGGCCTTAAATAAAAAAGGTACTTACTATCAATACTCAGCTCAACATATACATAAGCAAACAGTCACTATTGTTTCAAGAACCACCCTACACTCATAAGGGGAATGGCAGCTTGCATTTTTTGGTGAATAATGAACAGAAAGCAAGACCAAACTGAGTCCAGATAAAAGTTCCTTAACCCTATGCTCTTTCCAACTGCTAGTGCAAGGATCTTATTTAAGACCACTTTTCAAAGAGCCCTGCATATCGGGCTTTCAGCAGAAACTTTGGGATTATGGATAGAAGGGCAGTTTGTGCCAAGCTGTAGATGTTACAGCACTCTACTTCCTATTTCTACAAGTGACCAACCTGTGCAAACGATGGTGGCCACCCCCCAAGGGAATCCTGGATAGGGGGACTTGCTGGTGTGTGGCCAACTTCAGTCACAGGACTGTGATCTTCATCTGTCACACAATCATTGAATAAATAGTTATTAAGATTTCTATTATCCAAACTGTTTATTAAAAGAGCAACAAACATACTGTCACTTTCATATTAAATGTTTTGATTGGCAGAACTTTCAGTTCTAATATACAAACACACTTTTTCATTAAGCTCACAATGACTGTAAAAATGGGCTACCATACTTCTTTGTTGTTACGCATTAATTTCTGCAAACTTTAAAATAAAATGTTCAAATAGTACTGTGCTTGCACTGTACCACCCATCTGTATTTTATTTAACAAAACAGCACCAATGCAGGCTTTTGACAAACATTGCAGGTTTATGTTATGGTACTTAGCTTAAAAACATCCAAATACAGCAAATAAAGCAATCTTGTGTGTTAAAAAACAAACAAATGAACAAGTTGCAGTTAAAATACCAACAAACTGCAGTAACAAACTTTCAGACAACAAAAAGAAGGGCATAACAAATTACTGTTCTACTGGATAGAACAACTGTTGTCTTTGCTTTAGTTATCCATTGCATTTTCAAAACAAAATACAAAGCTATTACATAATCATACATGTACTTTTAAATTCTTACAACATTTATGGGTTCATCTTTGTTACAAATTAACAAAACTACCGAACTATAACTGAAAAGATTTAACTAGCTAGCAATAAAATTATTAATCCACAAGTTTCCCAATTTTGAATATGATACTATAAAACTCCACTTACCATGGCTGATGTTCAAAGCAGCAAACTGAAGAAAGGGGCTTGGTCCAGAACTTGGGGGGGACATAGCTACCTGTGGACCTTGCGATGGGAACTCCAGCTCACTGGCAAGATCCAGCGACTCTGTTCTTCGATGACTTGACCCTGTTATTGAACCATTTGGTTACTTCCAGCATCTAACAGTGACTCAATCATTATTACTCTTTATTACCAGAACAAACAATATACATGGATTGTTTACATACTGGCCATTAACTAATCCAGAACTATCGGTCAAGTTCAATATATCACAAACTCACAAAGATCTGAAAATGAAATCATTCCAGCAACAGTATTACTGATAAAGGTAAGAATGACTTGCCTGTGTGAATGGGAAATCCATTTGCACTAGCATTGCTGGCTTCAAGTTTCTTATCCCGTCTCTTTTCACTCCTCATCTTTCTCTGCCGCTGTTGCCTCCTTTGATGAAGTATATCTATATGCAAGCAAAAAGGAGTTCTGATCAATGCTGTTTTGTAAACCTGTTGCTGTAGATAAAACTTGCTGATTCAGAGCCATCTCAAAGTCAGCCAGTTGGAAAGTCATTTAAAAACAAAATAATAAAAAAAATGCTGAAAGTGCTACAACATTAAAACTAACACATTTGCAATGTACATTGTATATAACTTTAAAGCTGCCTATAATTACAGAATTCAAAAAAATCTGAAACTATAAGATCAATCAATAAAGCAACTATGATTGAAAATATCAGTAGTTGCACTCAGTATATCTTTTTTCAAATGTTCAGCAGTACATAAGATAGTTTAAGGTTGCTCAATATAGTTTTAATTCTTTGTGCGCATGAGCTGTTCCTTGATTTCTGGGGTGCCGTGATGTTTGTAAAGCATATGTTGTCATTTCACGCGCAGTTCTTAATTTTGTAAAATCTGGATTTTGTAAATTTATCTGCAATTTTCTTGTCCCTGTTTCTCCTATTTCCTTCTGTGCGTTTTTCAAAATTTGGCAACATCATAAAACCCACTTTCAGTTCGATGATGAACATTTCAAACTTGCTAACCAAAATGAAATTGTGGCAATTAAGTTTGCCTGTACACAAAATATTGAAACACTTTACAAAGGAATTTTGAAGAAAATCTTAACAATGATAAAGAAAACACAAAAGACACAGGACTTTAAACTCTCCACTACTCCTAAAAGTGAGACAAAAACATTCAACAAAATAGTCAAATTGATAGTTAAATACCCAACAGTCATATTTCAGTTTATTTTATGGATGGAAAAAATGCCTTACAGGCATCACGGTTGAAAGGCCCAGTGCGTGCGGAGAGTGAAAACTGTATCGAGCCACCTAAAGGTGCTTCAAAACTATACTGCATAATTGTAAAAACAACAAATTACTTTAATGTAATTGCCAACAGTAAGTTCTAACAAACACCAACCTCTAAAGCACTGGATGGTCCCTCTTGATACAACTGGGGGTTTCAGATCAAGTTCACAGATGACAAACTCACATGTCAGTGGAAGGTGACCAAGGTAGCGGTAGCGTCGGCGCAGTTCCTGTAGTGTTTGTATAGGAAACACCACCGTTCGAGAAGAAGTAATGAAAAATTGCACGAGTATTTTATGAAAGTGATAGCAGAAGCACAAGTGCAAAGAACAAGTGGTATTTTTTTACTTGTATTCATACATGTACATGTAGGTATTAAGGATTTAATTGCAGGGATTAAAAAAAAACACTGTAAACCAGCCCATAAGAGGGCAGTATATTTTGTAGGTATGGAATTATGAAGATAATACCAATAATCTCCATTACTTAATGAACTCAAACAAAACAGGTCTATTATGTAAACAAGCAAATTTAGGTTCCACAAAAATGGAAAAAGAATCAAAAACACAGGTAAAAGACTGGACTTGACCCAATTTTGATAGCAACTGGGAAATCAAACTTGGCACAATACTAGATCAAGAGTGGTCCAAGAAGAAAAGTCATTAGCTGGTCTTTACTTTGCTGACTAAGAAACACAAGAGCCATGAAACTTTTTTCCATTTTCCTCTTCAAAATTATTGTCAAAAAGATGTAAAGCTATACAGTCATGTAAACTAATTTAATGGAAATTAAAAAACTATGGACAAAGGACTTTAAATAATCTTGAATAATATTTACCTCTGTCTGTGACAAGGCTTCCATTTCCAAAACTCGAGCAGTAAAAAGTGGAGGGCAGTATTCCAAACCACCATACTCCTACAATTTATTGTGCAATGGTTACATTAACTTTCAGAGCATATTTCAGTCAAACCAGTTCATTCTCGGCAAGCATTTTGCCCAAGAATCAAGATTTTGCTTTGTTGTTAGAAATTTCAATTCATTCCTTGTTTGAACTTCTCAAATTTAAATAAAAAACGGACTTCTTGAGTCACGCTTACATTTGAATAGGGTAAGCCAATTTGATTGGAGTATCAAACAACAGCGGTCACAAAGTGTCATTGGAAAATGTAATGAAAAGAGTTTGACCATGTTTACAAACTGGTAAAGCCTCTCTCAGTCTCTGTTCCAAGGCGAGAATAGTCGTGGCAATAGCTGGCCAACTGTATAAACGATCGACAATGTCTCATCTTTCAGCCCAATCCAAGGAGGAAGGCTGGACATGACTTGGGAGAAAAGTGAGAGGAGACACCCAAAAGTTATTGTTCAGTAATCCAAGCAAATTTAATTATTCAAATCAAGGTCCATTTTTCGATTTAAATTTGAAAAGTTTGAACGAAGAAGGAATTTAAATTTAAAGCAACAAAATCAAATCTTGATTCTTGGGCAAAGCGCTTCATCTGATTTGACTGTAACTTGTGTTGGCAGAAAGATATTGGTACGTCTATATATATATATATATACATGTATATCAAAACACTACTGGAAAATAAAATGCTGAAGATAATTACTCTGTATCAAAGTAACATTAACATTACCACATTAACTAGGCAACAACCATCAACATGGAGCAGGAAAATGTTCCTGACCAGAACCTCCATAAAACAATTTTTGGAAAAATTAATAATGATCATTATTAAATACCAGGCACTGGATATTGAAATCTTTGCAATCTGATTGGCTCTCTACTCACGGTATAAATCCTGTATACTGCAATTTGTCCAAATATGGAAACTGACAAATTTATTACGGAAAATTTTCCCTTCAAATGACCGAAAAAAATTGACTCGGTAGAAAATAGATTCAAGTTATTTTTATCCAGTGTTTAGTATTTAATAAAACTTACAATTATTCCACTCACGCTTATTGGATGTGAGCTGTTGATAGCTGACTCACTGCTTCGCACCTCATCCGTTATCTAAAAGCTCATATCCAATACGCGTTCGTGGAATAATTATTAATTATGTAACCAATGTATATCAAAGTAATCTTAAATTCGCTACCTTAATTAAGCAACGAGCATTAACTGGGTGCAGGAAAATGTTCTGTCCATCATCAGCTGAAAGAGAAGAAGTGTTATAAGGCAATGCCAGTTTTTTCCCTTGGCCTTAATGCACACAAAGTAAATAAGAAACCAGTAAAAACGAAATATGTAGTTGCTCTGCAAAAGGAAAATAAGCTAACATATAGTTTCCATTATAAAAAAATAATAATTAAAACTGGTCTTTCAACAAATGTTACCTACTGGCTATTGAAGTCAGCTTTGACAAATCTTGTTTTCCTTTCCTTAACACTAATTACATGTAAGGGGAAATTGCATTAGTCAGTGATCTTTTCTGCACGTTCAATGAGTTATAGAGAAAACTAGTAATCACCATGAATACCGTATTTTGCCGTGTATAAGTCGACCTTTTAACACCAAAAATTCACATCTAAAAATTGCACTCAACTTTATATAGACGGAAAAAAAAAAACTTCTTATATATAATAGTAATTTAGTTAAACATCTTATAATGAGTTAGCGCAGGCTTGACAAAGGTTGTAAAACCGAAACCAGTCGCCAATAAAGTGCAAGTTTTATACTCAAGTTGCCACAGCACACAATCTCTTAACTTATTTCACTGGTATTTTATCTTGCAAAATATTGAGGTCGACTTATACACAGAAACTCTAAAACTTGCGCTTTTTTGGCTGCAAAATGGGGGGTCGACTTATACACGGCAAAACAGGGTATATTACTCATCTTTACCAAAAATTACTGAAATACACAAGTTTAAACTATTTACAGGAACAATGTTTAGCTTCCAAATGCAAGCTCTTGCCTTGTTCACACTGTTGTAGCCTTTTTTTGGATTAGAAGCCACTACTAGGACCTAGCAACTCTGTGCATGAGCTCCTTTTCCAATACTCTTATCCACTATGTTGTGCCAGATGGGGGGCAGATTGAGTCCCCCCCCCCCCCATCTCAGTTGGGACTTGGCGTCATCACATAAACAAACACTGATTCCCTCATCCTTCAGTGAAACCAAATAATCTTGTAAATTATGTAGAAATATGAAACTTTTTTTCCTTAGTCCATACAATATTAAACAAACTGTTCCAGTTTCAGGATGTTTAGGAAGTCACCAATGCTAAGTAATAAACACCTAATTCAAAAAAGGATGTCTTCTGACTTGTTGCATTGTGCATCTTGCATTGTTGGATACCCAGACCACAACACACCAAGGATGTACCGAAGCTTTGAATAGCATTGTAGGTGTAATGATACAACAACATTCGTTCTCCACATTGCTTCCAAGGCTAATACATGAATGTCGCTGTTTTATTTAAGACCCTGCAATGCTTTTTAAAAATCCTTTACATCCATGGTGCATTGCAGTCTGGGTATGCAATGATGCGCAATGCATAATGCAACAAACCAAAGACAACCTTTTATGAATTAGGTGTAAAATTTTGTGTTACTGTAGAATATCTACCTTGATAGAAATAATAGTATCCAGAATTAGATGTTGATGAACAAGGTGATATGGCAGCCAAATCAGCAGCATGGTATTCTTCCCCTCTTTCATAGCAACCAGTGCTGGAGTCTTTCTGTAAGCTACTGTCTGTCTCGTCACCTTTCACACTCATGTTACAATCTTCATGTCCAGCATAGCCAGATACACCCCCATCTGGTGAACTGTCCACTTCTAGCCCCTGAGCTGCTGACTTGTTTGATTCATCTTCTTCGTCATCTGAGAAGGCTGCTTCATAGTCTCCAGCAGCCTACACAAAATCAAGGAAAGGATAACTTAAGAGTTGGAGTTAAGTTGGAGTCAAACTTGGTTCTTAAACAACTGCGATTATGGTAGCTGTTGTTTTATCGATTGTTTCAGATTTTGCAAATTTCAAACATTCACTTTTTAATTTCTTTAGACCCCTGATTGCACAATAAGTATCTGAAGGTTTTTTCTGAAATTTTGTGAATGAGTTGGAAGTTTGCTTGGCTACTGATAGTGATTTTATGAGCAATTTACCATTATTGTGGCTATGGGTCACTTTTACTGGCCACAGCTGGTTGGATTAACATTTTTTAGATAACATAAATGGAACTTACTGATGTATAAAAAACAACTGGATATTTAGCTGGGAAAAAAAATTTGGTCCCTATAACAAGGTGGTACAATTACTAATTTGCAAGATGGCTGTAAATACGGGTTCCACTATACAGCATTAATATGAATATACAGATCTTTCCAGATTCTTTGAACACCATCACAATGCACCAACAAAGATACTGGGCTGCACACCTCAACAACTCCTGAAGAATGCATTCCCCAGCTTCCTTCTGCTTTGTCTGTATCTCCATCCTCATAAACCTCCTGTAGCTCAGCTGTTTCTGTAATGAGTCAGCACATGAACAGCAATGATCAATTTTCAATAGTTTATCGAGCAGGTATTAAACTGCTTAAATCATTTAAATTGAAAAAAAATGAAAGTGTTTTTATAAAAGAACTGAATAAACAGGGTTTTCCCCAGAAATGATGTTGAAATAAGTGTCAGAGGGGCAGGAATTTACATAACAATACCATTAATTTGCATTACAATGACATAAAAAAATATGCAAAACAATAAAATCTCATCAAGTAGCAGGGCAGCTAACCACTCTAGGACGCGTTGGGGAGAACCCTGATGTATAACTAAAATTTTCAGGTTATCACTTTTGAAAGTGGTTGGAGATGATTTTCTTGAAATGACCACATTATAAACATGAACATAAGTTTCCAACTAACGGGTGATTTGGCAACATTTGCTGTACATGTATTCATTATGTATTAGTCTTTGTTAGCATAAATTTTGGAAGGAAACAGTTACAAACCCTTAGAAATGATTTGCCTTTCCATTTTAATATTTTTTGTATAAATTTATTTTGAGTTGATAAAGAACAAAATAATTTCAACTATATCAGTATGTGAAATGAATGATCTTGTGGTCAGTGTAGTTTTGCAACAAAATTCAGTATTAACTGGGTTAGTCCTGAGATTAAACACTGCTTTGAAAAAAATAAAGTTTTTAATGAGTTTCTTGGTTCACATGGTTGATCAAATATCCTTCCATGAACCAAAAATATTAAAAGTTATTATGATCTTTCAGACACCCTAACATTACCAAAACCTGGAATTTCAACCCCTAAAAGTTACAATGAGCATGTTCAACAAGTCAAGTATGGGAGCCCCCCTCCCCCCAGGAACAATAAGAAAAAAAGAGGTCTTGTTTGACTACTTACTTCTCATTACTTCTTCCACTTCTACTTGAACCAGTTTGGTTCCAAGCAGTTGCTTCTTACGATCCTACAATAAAGTGTTCAGTCATCATTAACTATTAAGCTATTGCAAGTAAAACTAACTTTCTGAGACAAACAAAACCCATAAGAAAAGGTTCAAACACTATTAATATTGAAATGTTAAATTTGAGGACAAACTGGAAATTTTCATCATGAAAGCAGCAGGAACATTCAATGAGCACATAAGCAACTTTGAAAAAGTAAAAAAAATAACTGCCACCTAGTCTGTATCACTTGATCAAACAACACTTTTACATGTTACACTATCACTTAGTTTACCGGTAATACAATCGTGTACAAAAACAGATAACAAAAATTTTGATAGTCACTTTCAAGAAAAATTGACTGTTACCATGTTCAATTTTACCACGCTTCAATTTCTAGTTAGCAAATGAATGAAAAACTTGACAGATAACAGAAAGTGATATCTATTAGGGGACTGCAAATACCAGCTTCCTGATCATCTCAAACAACAGCTCTTGACTTTTCTAATTTTTGTGGCATGCACACCTTGAAATGCATAATCCAAGTTGAACGTAGCAGTAACATGCACTATTTTGATTTCTTAAAACGTTTCCAGATTTCATCAAAGCGAGTTTCTTTCAAATGCATTTTATTTTTAGTTCTTTCTCACCTGCAGTTCCTGAAGTGCTAGGTCCACAAAACACTGCTCTTCAGACTGTTTGAAAACAACAAAAGCAGAATTATTTATTTATATTTAATGTACATAGTTATACCTAGTTTGCCTGGCAAGGGGTCAAAGGTACAAGGAAAACTGCTGACATACTCTTAATCTTAAGTAAGTAGGCTGTTCAGATGATACCAGTTGGGCAGGCCACGATCACAGTGTCAGTTTACATAGATGGCCAGGGGTCTACAAGAAGTTATTGAAGGCTATGCAAGGTCATAACTGGCAAATCTAGGAGCATTCTTTTGCACTTGCTCAATCATAGCAATAGCAGCATTGTTTACTTATAGGTGATTCCAAGCAAGAGTAGCATATCCCAGGCCAGTCCTAACAAGTCTAAATTAGGCATGTTTCTCAACTTTCCTGCTGCCTGGCCATTTCTCCTGTGTAAAACACCAAAAGTTTTGTTGGCCCACTGCACAATTTTTCTGCAATAGCTGCTCCAATACAAGTTACAGAAAAATACTACACACCCACGTTATGTTGATTCTAGTTGTTATTTCGGTTGAAAAAACTGATCTAAACACATTTCCAGGCCCATAAACTCTGTACTGATCACAGGAAGACAATGTATTAATAGTTGCATTGTAATTGGTGGAGCCAATGCCAGGAGACACCGCTGACAGTAACAATTGCAGATTCGTTCTTAAAGGTCAATCAGCACTTTAACATTTGCACAGTGGGTCATGGTTTTGCACCTTAACATAGCTTTAAAAAGTAGCAAAATAAGTCTTTTGGACAGAAAAGCAACTGGTTAAACAAAGGGGTGCTGGAAAAAAACAAGAGGGTGCAATGATAAACAAAAGGGTGCAGCACTCTTGTTTTGGGCTGTTGAGAATGCTGTGATCAGGGTTCGTATGTCTTCAGAAATTCAAAAATCAAGGGTTTTCAAGGGCTTTTTTTACAGTTTTTAAAGGGGTTTTCCAGGGCCATTGAAGCCCGGAATGAAAACAACGTTCACAACGATTTGTTTAAAAGAAGGTTCAAAAGGTGACGTAATCATTGTAAAACAACAATGTACTCCAAAGTGTACATCGTTTTAATACTAAACAGTGGTTTCTAACATAAAATGATGTATTGAAATGATAAGAAAATCTAGAATATCGATTGTTACTTGTACTGAAATCAACAAAATGCACCATTTCGTGAATTTATTTTTTCAATAAAATTCTGTGAGATTTTCCAGGGCCTAAATAAAAAATTTCCAGGGCTTTTTCAGGCTTTCCAAGGATTTCCAGGGCTTCAAAAATTTTCCAGGGTTTTCCAGGATTTCCAGGGCCCATACAAACCCTGAGTGATGTTGTCAAACCTGTTCTATCTTGGCCTGTTCCATCTGTTCCTTTAATGCTTTCTCTTCAATACTGATGATCTAAGGTGTGTAGAAAAAAATAAAACAATAATCATTCGAAGTCAAGTGCTTTTTCACTACGGCGAAGTCAACTGCCATCACAATTATTTGTCAAGGTAAGTGTCTGTACCCCAAAATGGCCATTCTTTAAAACAGTTAAACATTTTGATACTATAGAAGTTGGGATCACCAACTTCCTTAACATCAACAAGGTTATTACAAAAAAAATTGAATGGTCTTGTGCACAAGGATATTCTGAGATTAATGGTTTTGTGAACTTGTTTGTGGGTCTAGAGGTCACCAGGGTAAAGTTTGTGGTAACTATGACTTTTACTGCAAATTAGCACTGAAAATTAAAAAAATGACGTCAAAATTTATAAACACAATTATAGAAGTCTGTCAAAAACTTCATGACAAACCCCAAAGTCATGACTTTTGTTGTATTTTGCATTAGACACAGGTCTTAAGTACTGTAGTTTTGGCATTACAATCATTACAGAATGCAATGAACTTCTCATAAGAATGCATTAATTGACCACTTGTCCATAGTTATAATATTATAACTACAGAACTTTTACCTGCAAGTCATCTTAAAAAGTCCACTATGAGGACTTATTAGTTTCAAAAGGATTTTAATACTATCTCCACACAGTGTTACATGTATGTTATTCATGTCATGTCATTAACCCCTAAGTTTTTATATTTTTTAAAAATATTTTACAACAATTCTGGCTCCATCTCCAATATGTGTCTGTGCATGTAGTGATACAAAACACATGGCAACCATTAATTATTAAGAACCATTTTAATATCTAGTTTAAATTGACCACAATAGGCGTAATAAATTGTGTTTTTAAGCTGTTTAAAGATGCAATCTTGACCACAAACCTGGTCAGCCACCATTAATTCTACCGTTATCAACCCAATAGTAAGTTTTAGAATGTGTAAATGGTAGATGTTTCTTATTCTCAAGGCAAACATGTTGTAATTCATTTTAACACAAGAATGTGTGCTGAAGAACATTAACATCACTTAATATCATTATCTTACCTGCTCCAGGACTTCTTTAGAGGATGCCAGCAGCAGTTTTGAGTACTGAGTGTCAATTGGGTCTGTAAACAAGTCGATATAATGTAATGCAGCAATTTCAAATACAGACAAGTTTAAACAAACTTTAAGAGAACATGCTATAATTTTTGTTCTTGTTATTTGTGTTTTTTAATTACCGTATTTTGCCCTGTATAAGTCGACCGTTTAACACCAAAAATTCACGTCTAAAAATTGCACTCGACTTATAGACGGGGAAAAAAAAAAACTTCTTAATATATATAATAGTAATTTAGTTAAACATCTTATAATTTATGAGTTAGCACAGGCTTGAAAAAGGTTGTAAACCGAAACCGGTCGCCAATAAAGTGCAAGTTTTATACTCAAGTTGCCGCAGCACACAGTCTCTTAACTTATTTCACTGGTATTTTATCTTGCAAAATATTGAGGTCGAATTATACACGGAAACTCTAAAACTGCGCTTTTTTGGCTGCAAAATGGGGGGTCGACTTATACACGGTGTTGACTTATACACGGCAAAATACGGTATTATAAATTCAGAGTTCGTACATCTTCAGAAATTCAAAACTCCAGGGTTTTCCAGGGCTTTTTTACGTTTTTTCAAGGGTTTTTCGAGGGCCATTGAAGCCCCAAATGAAAGTAATGTTCACAACGATTTGTTTAAGACAACGTTCAAAAGGTAATGTAATCACTGCAAAGCAACAATGTTATCCAAAAGTGTACATCATTTCGATACTAAACAGTGGTTTCTAACATAAACTGATGTTTTGAAATGATAAGAAAAACTACAATTATATCGATTGGTTACTTGTACTGAAATCAATAAAATGCACCATTTCATTTTGGAAATTTATTTTTTCAATAAAATTCTGTGAGATTTTCCAGGGCTTAAATAAAAAAATTTCCAGGGCAATTTCAGGGTTTCCAGGGTTTTCCAGGGCTTCAAAAATTTACCAGGGTTTTCCAGGATTTCCAGGGCCCATACGAACCCTGTAAATTGTAATTACTCATTGTTTTGTTTGTTATTATTGTCACTGCTTACAGCTCATGTTCATATTAATGTTATTGTAAGGTTGCAGTATCAACCATAGTGTGAAATATATCTGTGTTAGGGTAAGTTTTTCTTACCATTAATTCTAAATGGCTTTGTCTCTCTTTGCTGCCACTGGAACTTGGGTAAAGCCAAGACTGAATCCTAAAGATATGCAAATGCATAATTACACTTATTAAGTTATAAAGAACTGCCAATACCTTGCAATTTCACCAGATGTTAAATTCAGCAAGAAATAAAGTGTAGCAGACAGAATATCCACAGAAGAAAACATCAAGGTGAACTGCTTTATTCTTTGTTTAGTTTCACTAGTGCCTGAAAATAATACTAACTTCAAATTTAATTTTTGTCAACTTTTATGAGTTAACAACACATTTTGACTGGCTCTGAAGAAACTTATGACAGAAACTGTGAGGCAACAAGGAGAGCTATATATATTCCTCATTGTCTACCTGACTTCATTTTCATCTTTTTGCCCTCCAAACTATACATTTTATCACTTATTCTTGCTTAAACGAGGGAACTAAAATCTTCAACCTTACCTTGGATCTTTTCATGAGTCTCATTGTTATCTCTTCTCCAACCGTAAACTGATGGTTGGCCATGGCAACAACACTATCAAGACATGAAACAGCACCTTACTATTTACACTCATCCTTTCTGGCCTACTGATAAATAGGAATAATTCTCCTTACTAAGGCCACACCAACTTAAGTGTCACTGTCAGAGAAAACCGGGCAGAGCCAAAAGATCGGGGTCGGCCGATTTCCTCCACCTCTTAGTATTTTGAAAGCTATCCGAAATGATTACGAATGGCAACATTTGTAGCTTTTTGTAACTTTTCGTTTCTGAAATAACAGCTACCACAAAATTTGCCCTAA
>JAOBRG010395322.1:0-10349 GCA_027574985.1 Umimayanthus nakama | reverse complement strand
CGGTTTAATAGCGTTTACTCAACATTGTTGCGGGGGGAGGGGGGCCGTCCCAACATTATTGACCATGATTGTAGTTTTAATAACTCTGGTTTCGTACATGTAGTAACTCGTGCACTAAATCCTTTATGCATGTAGTACTGCTGCATTATTGAACAGGCTGTAAACAAGGCCTATATGTTTGCATGTCTTACATAAAACAGTTGTGACAATTTAAAATTCTTCTTCGAACCGGAGTCATCATGTGTAAGCAGCCTGGAATTTTTTAGAATGGAATTACAGTGGCAGTTGCTTCTTTGTGTAACCGAGCCGATTGGGGTTCGGTTTGAGATTGTTTGAAACTAAAATCGATTGCGGCGAAGTCCAATAAATCCGTAGGAATGAAGAACTAGATTTGTTTGTGTAAAACAAATATCAAATCATAAAAAGGAGAGGAGCAACTAAAAACACAACTGAACACAACAAATACTGGAGCAGAACTAAAATGCAATTCGTAACACACTTGGCAGATACAGATATACACGTCAAGTAACGTGATCTTCATCATACCACGTGGCCGGTACGTATCCAAATATAGAAAATACCACAACTCTATTTCAACTAATGAAACACTGTGGAACTACTACACTAGGCAATGACTCCAGCCTGTAAAATTCTGTATTTACACATTTCAGTCAAGAAAACAAACAGACAAACAAGTGGATCCTATGTGAGGATAATTCGATCCATACATATCAAAAAACACAGCTCAACTTTATTTCGTTTTTAGTTCGAGTTGTAAACTCAACTTGGCTACATTTGCTTAAAATTGTGTTAAGTCTCATGTATTTGTCCTTTGCTAGGGTGTTGACTATATCTGCATTTCTGATAACTACTGGCTTGGCACGGAGAAGCCATGTATCACGTACGGTCTGAGGTGAGTTACTGTATACACGTGCTGTAATGGGCTGTTTTTATTAACAATGGTTGCTTGCTGTTAGTACTAACAATACGGTAAAAACCCGCGTAAAAGAACAGGTGTTTGGGGGGTTCGGGCTGATTTGTTTCTATACACCGGATGTTTTCTGAAAAGTCAGCCTGAAAATGTGCTTGAGGTGTTCTTAAAAATATAATTGTTTCTCTTTATACAAAAAACATTACTACTATAACACTACCAACTGATGAAATCAATGTGTTAACGCAACATTTTAGTTAAGTAATGGATGGAACTCCCATAACATTTGGGGAAGGTTATCTCTTCTGGTAAAAAACTCTACTTGCCAATTACCCGTGGCCAGTAATGGGGTTTCTATTTCAATCTAACTGGCAGGAGATTTTTCATATAAGAACAAATTTCTTTTTTCAGGCTAAATGCGTTCTTATGCTTATAGCATCTTTTTAGCAAATTTCAGTACATCTGAGTGTTCTTAATCCATTTTTTCTTTTATGCGGGTTTCTCTGTATCAAATTGTACAGTTATGTGCTCACTGCAAGTTAAAGCTTAAAATCTGGGGTTATGTTCGATATACCAAGTAACAATGAGCCCTGAGTTGCGTCACAAAGAACGCATTAATGTACTGTAACTTTAAAATAATAAACGATGGCACCTCACTTGGTATATCGGGCATCACCCAAAATCTGAAATTATAAGTTCATGTGATTTCTTTTATATCTGACAAAGTTTTAAAATTTCCATAAACTTAGTTACTGGACATGGATCTCCATTTCTTTTCTATCTGAAAGCTGTAGTTTCTTTTAACTTAACCGTTTCTTAGCCTCCAAATCAGCTGCCTTTATTTGTAATTTGGACAACGAATCTCCTTTTCTTTTTTATAGATCTGAAAACTGTACATGTAACTTCTTTAAACTTAACTACTTCTTAGCCTTCAAAGCAGCCGTTTTATTTATAATTGGACTTTGAACTTTGAACTTTGAACTTTTCATTGGACTTTTTACTAATGTACAAATAGTCAGTAACCCTGCTTGCAAATAGCAAAGGCTAGTCGAGGCGAGCAGGGTTTTGATCATTTAAAAATATTGTCCGTCTTACAATTGATTTGATGGAAAAATTTAGTATACGAAAGAAAGAAAGAAAAAGAAGAGACACGTATGAATATGAGGAAGTGTTACATTTTATATAAGACTTTCGACTTCCAAGGAGCCTGTTGGTTTATTGCCTCCGATCATGAGATTTTTATAGTGACGACTCCCTGGCCCTACACACTTTTCTATTGTTCTGTGTTAGTTGGCCGTAGTTTGCAGTGTGAGTGTAAGTTCACGAGATGTGTTGCTCTTTTTTCTGTACACGTAAACTCTAACTTATAGTTTTTATAATGGACTGAATACCTTACATCAGTTTAATTGCCCTTTAAAGCCCTGTTACACTGCGGGATTTTCTCAGCAAACTGTCTCGCAGTGGTTGAAAATTTAGCGTTGCAAGATGTTGAGGTTTGGTGTTCGGGCGGCCCAGGTACTCGGTAAAAAAATTTCAGCAACTTGTTTTGCAATGCTCCTCGAAACGAAAAACAAGAAGTGTGGGCATGCGCCCTTGTTTAAAACTGCCATAAAATTGCGAGACAAGTTGCTGGAGGGGGTATACACTGTGCAGTGGTATTGTCAGTTGCTTCAATCAGTTACGAAAAATAGAGCTGAGTTCTACTTCGTGCAACGCTTTGCAAAACAATAAATTGCGAGACAACCCATATCACGCTGTGCAATTTTCCGGCAACTTGTCTCGCAACAACATTGCGAGACAAGTTGCTGAGAAAATTGCACAGTGTTACAACAGGGCCTCAACAGTAGATGTAAGAGTGTCTTTTCAAGGTAAATAAAACTATTGAAATACATAAGAACCAGGCTCACGCAATATGTAAAGACTAGCTTCAAGAACTCGGGTTTTTTTTGCATTAGTGAGAAGTTTGCTCTATAAGACTCACCCCACCCCTACCCCTACCCTCAACCTTTTTTTGGACCTCAAATTTGAGTCAAAAACTATTGTTTAACTGTTTCTCTAATGTAAACACATTGTTTGACGTTTAATTAGATGATGTCATCACTCCTTACTTAATTAGTAGCTCATTTGTTAATTAGTGCAGTCAAAGTACATACTGTAGATGTATTCAGTTGCTGCATTGGATATACTGTACATGTGGAGATCAGTTACATGTACATTGAAGCAAGTTGATTATATTGTCTTTCTTGTTTTAAGGGGGATTTGCTACTTCTTTGTTGAAGTTGAGTGTGCATCAAAGGATTTGCATTCTGGAGTCTATGGGGGCACAGTGTAAGTATTAAAGACATAATAAATGTTTAGTTACATTAAAAAAACATATTCCGCTAACATCTTAAAAACGATTCTTGGTTGGCAAGCTTACATGTACCTATAGAATCGAACTTATAGTAAGAGTAATTAAATTCTTTGCCAGTTGGCCATTTTTGTAGTTAATTTATCATATTAATTTTAATAACTACAACTATAATATCTTTTTATAATATCTTTTTTTTATCTTTTAAAATGACTCCCGCATACTATAAAATACATATGGGTATACGACCTGTTGCATTTGAAATCGATAACGGTAATGTACAGAAGGTAGAATACAATGTTACGAACAAATTCAAATATTACTAAAGTTATAGGATGTGGCAGACATTTATGTTGTTTTATCTTTACAGCCACGAGGCCATGACTGACCTGATAACTATGCTGGGCAGCCTGGTCGACGTCAAGGGGAAAATCCTCATCGATGGAATCAACGACTCAGTCCGGCCACTTACAGAAGACGAAATAAAACTGTACGGTCCCATTGATTTTGATCCTGTAAGTACAGCTCCATACACACTCCTGTGTTTGTGGGTTATGAATAAAAACCGTTGACTTTGACCATAGTTTGGCCTAAAATGGTTAAGGGTTTCCCAAAACGTGTGCCCCCCTCCTCCCCAATCCCTCCCACCCCCTCCCCCCCACACACAACACTGGACACTACAACGTGTATGTGTAAGCCAAGGTTGACAGATAATGATTCTGGTATGCAGTGTTGTCACGGTCCTTGAAAATCCTGGAAAGTCCAGGAATTTGCAAAAAAAATTCCAGACCCTGAATATCTTGAACTTGAATTGTGGTTATTTAAAATCCTCGAATGGGCAAAGTTTTTCACCTTTACGTACCTGCCAAGAATAATAGAAAAAAGCTGTTTTTTTTTAACCGGACATAATACTTTCGATCTAACAAAGTTTGAAAACAAGAATGGAGACTCGATCTTTCTATAGAAGCAAATCTTAAAAAGCTTATTGCTGGATTTATTGAGAAACAATAATTTTTTTTTTAATTTAGTACGTTTTATTTTGTACAGAAGGTTGACAGTGGAAGCCCTGGGTACTATTTTGTCACCCTTTCTTTTCAGGAAGCGTATCGCCTCGAAATTGGTGCCAATGAACTAATCCACGACACCAAGACAGGAACCCTGATGCACCGCTGGCGTTACCCCTCTCTTTCAATCCACGGTAAGCTACAGTGTCTCCAAAGTGGTCTCTTCACTCCTTTGTGCATGTTCAAGGGTTTCTTGACAAGGAAGTTGAAGTCGCTTGCCGTTCATGCGGTCTTGCATATCCGATCAGTCAGTTTTTAAATGGAACACTGGGAGACTAGTTTTGAAAAGAGCTGTTTTATCTGCGTGAGCGAGTACGCTGAATAAATGAGTGTCTGCTCCGACAAAGGACTAACGCTCGAAGCGTCAGCTAAACACTATATCCCACAGGCAAAAAAACACACCATATCAACTTTTGTTTATCAAACCCACTTAAATGGAACAGACTAGCTCTCAGAGCCGGTTTATGGATCAGAGCCGCTCAGTTTTAAAGCTCCGGTCAGGCAAAGCGCAGGAATTTGGAGACCATTGGCAGGAAAAATGTGCACACAGCCCTTCAAGGTTTCCTGGCTAGAACCAGTTTATTTTGGCCGTCAAGAAAGACTAACAGAAAATCACCCAAGTACTAGTTACATTTAATCTTGCACCAAAAGCCCTAAGATGATCAAGGCAATGGGGAAAATTTGATAGAAATTCCTTTTTGGCAGTCAATGGAAGGAAGCTTGTCTTATTTCTAACGTCTTTGCTGGAATAATTTATCTCCTGTCGAGAACAAGCAACACCTAAGTTTATCTGGAAAACATTTCATTGGCTAAAACTTAAACATTATTTTGTTATGTACTTATTTGGCTTCCGAATTCTTTCTTCAGGAATTGAGGGTGCGTTCGACAAGCCTGGCTCAAAGACAGTTATCCCCAAGAAGGTGAGTGACTATTCATGGGATGGTCATTTTACCACACCCATAATTTGTAGCACGCGGAAACCCTAAGTAAGTTCCAAGAAAGCACAGAAAAGTTTTAACAACTCCAAACCTATCATACATATTATTGTCAGTACAGGGAGGAATTTCCAAAAAAAATGTGGTGTCTTCGTGCGATTTGGCTGTGTGTGAAGTCTGGTTCGCCGTTGTTAAACAAGAACAAGCTTGCACAAGCTATAGAAATTTGAACGTGTTAAAGAAACGGTTTTTCTTGGTGTGATTGTTGATGAACATTTATCTTGGAAGCCACATGTACTGAATGTTTTAAGAAAGATGTCTAAGTCAATAGGAGTAATATATAAATCAAGTTTTTGCCTCTCCAACCGCTTCTTTACGCTCCCTATCCCTAGTGTGGGTTCGATTTTTCATTCTAATTTAAAACCTGTCATTACTCTACAGAAAAGGGCTACTCGAGTAATATCGAAAATTTTTTACTATTCTCACACTGAAAATCTTTTTTAAAGATTTACGTATCTTGAATTTTGAAAACATTTATTAATACTGTATGAAGTAGGGAAACTCATGTATCTTTACTCCAAAGGTCTTCTTCCGAGATGTTTTCGAGAAATGTTTACCCTGACAAACTAAATACATCCATATAAAACTCGAAACTCAAATTTTTTATGCCTTTCCATATCGAACAAACGTTCGAAAATTCTCGATACGTATTCAAGGCCGAAAATTTTTAATTCTCTTCCTCTTGATATTTGTAACGCAACCAGTATTGGATCATTTTGTGAAAAGCTTAAAAGATATTAAATTTTACTTTCGTAGTATTTTTCCCTGATAACAGTTTTTTTTGTTGGCAAGCTACTTTTGTTGTTTTCTTTGTGCATTCTCTACTTTTCTTTTTACATAATTATAACACAGTCTTAGGAATGTCATGACATTACTTAAAATACTTTGTAGTTTCTAATGGGCTTTCTTGCCATTTACAGCTATTTTATAAAAGGTTGTCAAAGTCAATAGTCCGATACTGGAACCGAAAAGGACGGTGGAGTTCAAGCAGCACAAATAATCTGTTACTGTTAGCATCGACTTTTCAAAATATAGAATGCAGGTTCTTCATAATGGCACAGCAATGCAGAAACAACCTTCGCTGGTGCATTATCACTCGTTAAGACTGTACCCACAGATCCTTTCGGTTCCAGTATCGACTATTGACTATGACAACCTTTTTTGAAATAGCTGTACTGTATATTACTACTGACAATGATTTGGAATGTATTTATTGTTAAAATGTTAAGTGGCATTAAATAAACTTGAACTTGTTATTATTATTATTATTATTATTATTATTATTATTATTGCCACTATTATTTTTTATACTTAAAAAGGCTAAAAATGTTGGCAGAATTTAAAAGTCATAAACGTTTTCGACGCTGTGGTCATCTTCAGATCCAAACACCATTGCTACTTTTATTATTGTTATAGTGTTTTTCTTCTAAGCTTAGATAGTTGCTGGTCCATTGTTTGTACACCGAGGGAAGGCTGTACTGTATCTCACAGCCTTAGGCCTCAAGCACATTTCTAAGGAGCCTTGCAGAACCAAGTAACGCTGCTTTCTGCAGGAGTTCAATCTTTGTTGGAATTCCATTCTTCCCGAGGTACTTGGCAAGGTTCTTGGTAATCATGCCTAGCGAACCAACGACCACAGGAACCACATACGTTTTGATGTTCCACAGACGTGCAATTTCTCTTCTAATATCCTGGTACTTCTGGATCTTCTCTTTCTCTTTGTCTGCAATGCTAGCATGTCCAGGTACAACAATGTCGATTACGATGCACTCGTTCTCTCTCCTGTTTACCAGTACGATGTCCGGTCTCCGGGCTTAGATTTCACGGTCCGTCTGAATGGTAAAGTCCCACAGGAGTTTTATGGTATCAGTTTTGATAACCGCTTCTGGCTTGTGCTCATACCATTTCTCTGCGACATCAAGTCCATACTGTTTCGCGATTGACCAGTGTACAATCCTGGCAACGTTGTCATGCCGGTGCTTGTATTGGATTTGTGCCATCTTACTGCATTCACACAGCAAGCGACCCACTGTCTCGTCTTTCACACCGCACATTCTACATAAAGGAGATAGCTGCTGTTTCTCAATTTTTGCTTTGATCGCATTTGTTCTCAAAGCTTGATCCTGGGCTGCTGTAATAAGCCCCTCTCTCTCTTTCAAGTCTCCTCTCATTATCCAGTCCCATGATGCCTCGTCCCTGACATCTGCAGTTTGACGCAAGATCTGGCCATGTAACTCCTTAGCTTTCCAGTTGTCGTGTCTCTTTTTCATCTTCGTTTCTTTGAAATCTTAGCAGTCTCATCTTTCTCCGAACTTGGGGAACTCCTATTCCTCACTGCCACAAGTAGTGGTTCTTCACTTTTCTGGACATATTGGACAAGCCTATCTCTTCTACACGCACGCATTCCTCAACTCCGATCAGTCTACGACCACGACATCGTCTTGGAAGATACAAGCGGTCCACATCCGCCCGAGGGTGGAGCATTCCATAGATTGCCATCCGTTTCCTTGTCTTTCTATCCATGTTCTCCAGCTCAGCTTTAGTCCAGTTAATTATCCCGGCTCCGTACCGTATGACTGACACGGCCCACATATTCTTGGCCAGTATGGTGTTCCTTCCATTTAACTTCGATTTTAGGACTTTCTTTACTCTGCGGAAGTATTCACTTTTCAACGCATTCTTCATTCTTTCATGTAGTAGGTCGTCGTCCTCAAGAGCCCCAAGATACTTGTATCCATCATCCTCCACTGTTTTCATCTTTTGACCCTCTGGTAGATCAATTACCTCAAACTTCACAACCTTCCCTCTCTTTAAAATGAGAACACCACACTTCTTAAGGTCGAATTCCATCCGATATCACTGCTGATCACCCGGACAGTGTTAACTAGGGAGTCAACTTCGCGCTCATCTTTTCCATAAAACTTCAGGTCGTCCACGTACAGCAAATGGTTACGGGACCCAGCATCCTTTCCTAGTTGGTATTTTCCTTTTGAGCTTCGAAGGACTATTGATAGCGGTATCAAGCAGATTACAAACAGCAACGGTGATAGACTGTCACCCTGGAAAATGCCTCGCTGGATTTTGACTTCCCCAAACGTTTGACCATTCGATGTCAGCACCGTCTTACAGTTTGCCATGCTCTCCCGTACCAATCGCTGAATAATAAGAGCTATTCCAGTGAGCTCTAGTGTTTCCAGTATCCAGGAGTGCGGCACCATGTGTTATTACAGTTATTATTATTATTATTATTATTATTGTTATTGTTATTATTATTATTGTTATTGTTATTACTATTATTTACTATTATTGTTACTCTTCTTCTTCTTCTTCTTCTTATTATTATTATTGTTAATATTCAGTAAGATGTACAGTCACCGCCTTCTTTTTCTCTAGGGTCAATTGCAAAAAAATTGAGATTTTAAATTTTGATTTCTTCTCAGGTGATCGGCAAGTTCTCCATCCGCCTTGTCCCCGACCAAACCCCGCCTGAAATCGAGGCACACGTGATCAAACACCTGAAGAATGTGCACAAGAAGAGCGGAAGCCCCAACACTCTGAAGTAAGAGCAGGGTTGCCATGGTCCTTGAAAACCCTGGAAAATCCTGGAATTGGCAAAAGAAAACTCCAGGCCCTTGAAAGTCCTTGAATTGGGTTGTGGTCCTTGAAAATCCTCACCTTTAGTCGCAAAAAAATAATCAAAATTGTCATAACCAGACGTTATACCTTCGATATAACGATGTTTAAAACAAAAACAACTCTAGGCTGAATTTTCCCGCAGAAGCAAATTTTGTAAAGCTCATTGCTGAATTAGTATAGAGAATAAGGAAATTGTTTTACATAGAAATTTCTAACTGCTATAAATGGTCTTTGAAATTGCTCGAAAAGTTCCTGGAAAAGTTCTTGAGTTTCACATCCAATTAACAGTGGCAACCCTGTAAGAAGTAAAGTAGTTCAGTTTAATCTAATTTGCAGATACGTGATGTACTTATCTGTCAGTGTGCCCTTTACCTATCAATTGTGCTTCAGTTTACAGTGGAACCTCGGTTTATCGATATGCCGAGGCGTGTTATAACCGAGCTATATAAACGCACTACTTTACTTTTTATTTTATTTTTTTGTTACAGTATTTCTACGCACGTTCTGCCAACTAAGACAAAAGAAAACGGTTTCGTAAAGATTTGAACGTAATTTGTTACCCTAAACCACTCAAGCAAAATGAATACCCTTTTCCTCACCTCACCACTTGCCTGAAAACCATACCGTTAAGTGCGGCGATACCTTTATAGTCAAAAGTGGGGAGTGCCCCTCCCCCCCCCGCCTTCACATATCTTTCCCCTCCAGGGAAATTTTTTTACGCCCACTTCAAGATTGTAGACGTTTACTAGAACTGCGACACTGCTCATACTGAGACTCGTACTTAGAAAAATTTCAAGAAAAAAAATAGAAAGTAAATATTCCGAGTAAAGGTTGGCATGATGAGTCTTGCACTTGAGACCCCAAAATCAGGAGTCACTACTCACCTCCACTACACTAACCCATTATGTCGCTGAAAACACTTAATTATTTTTTGTGTGTCGATCCAAAGTTCTTACAAAAGTAACCCTGACCTAACCCTTACTAATTATGGATAACCATGAACAACCATCAATAGCCCTATGATGTGAGTTTACGATTGATAAATGAGCCCGTGACAGTCCGCCATCTTGAATTAGGCGTAAAAAAAATCACCCGCCCGGAACGTTGACTAACTTGCTTGTGTCTACCCCCCAGCGTATCTATGGGCCATGGTGGTAAACCTTGGATGAGTGACTTTTCTCACCAACACTACCAGGCTGGCATCAGGGCTACTAAGATAGGTACATATTTCTCGGTGACCATATACAGGGTTCGTACGGGCCCTGGAAATCCTGGAAAACCCTGGAAAATTTTTGTAGCCCTGGAAATCCCTGGAAACCCTGGAAAAGCCCTTGAAATTTTTTATTTAAGCCCTGGAAAACCTCACAGAATTT
>JAOBRG010395311.1:0-10352 GCA_027574985.1 Umimayanthus nakama | reverse complement strand
AGATAGGAAAATCTTGCCCGCTCACGAATACGCTAAGAACCAATCATAATTCAGTATTTGTTACTGTGACCGCAGAGAAAAAAATAAATATACTTATGTCGTACACACACTCACTCACGTACATTCACATGCATACATACATACGTACGTATGGACAGACACACACATACGCACGTACATAATACATGTACATACAAACACACTTACATACATACATACATTTACAAATATATATATGCCATACATACACTCACATAAACATGCATACAAACGTACGTATGGACAGACCTACACACACATACGTACGTACATATGTACGTACGTATGTGTGTGTATGTCTGTCCATACGTACGTACATATGTACATACAAACATAAAAACACAATTATAAATATGTCATACAAACACTCACATACATACACAAATACGTAAACTACGTGTAGAAATACGTATTCAGGTACATTTATAGATACATGATGATATACGCACACACCTTGTACACGCTACGCTCACGGCCACATAAACACAGACCTAGAGACGCATGTTGTCTAAGCCACTCTGTTAAACCTTTCAGGAGACAAGACGAGAGTAATCATCCGTTGGTACTGTTCCAAGCCAGCATCAGGTGGCTCGCGCTACGCATGGACGGAATGTGCGTGCTCTTTCTTACTGTTGTCACCTTTACAGCACTCTTCACCCATTTAGATGCAGGTGAGTAAACGTATTTTAATGGTGTGTACTCAACTACTGTAAAACCCCGCTTTAACGCCCTTAATTTACACAATAACATAATAACATTATAAATAACAGTAAAAAATAATAATGTTAATAACAACAAAAATAATAATAATTGTTAATGAAATGAATAGGTTTAAAACTTACGGTCAGTTGCAAGTTCGTAAAGGATTGTCAGCGGGCATAGAAACGGGGGGGAGGGGGAGCTTATACCTGAGGAGCTTATTAACCGGTAAAAAACAGGCATAAGCTTTTGACCTCTTACAAAATAAGCCAAGACGCCGAGTAGATGGCATGTTTTGACTTTGTTGCCATGTAAACAAAGCCTCTATTTCGCTTGTTTTTATGCTTGATGTTTTACTTTATGTGAACACGTGTGCGGGTTTTAAATGCTTGATAAGAAAAGTCGATGAGCAATATTTGTCAACAATTGGGTCCGACTTTTGATGAAGAAAAGTTGAGTAAAATAGTTGTTGTTTACTCTGCATTTTTTTTGTTAAGAAAAAGACTCGGCAGCTTTAAGTTACTACTGGTTATGCAACAACGTCCATTAATTTTTCAGCTATGGTTGGCGTATCTCTCAGTTATGTGATGCAGCTTGTTGGGACAGCAATTTGGACTGTCATGGCCGCCACGAGTGTGGAAAACTTCATGACGTCAGTCGAACGCGTCATATCATACTCTCAAATTGAACCTGAACCAGGTTACGCCATGCAAACTCGGCCGCCCAAGGACTGGCCCACTGAAGGAAGACTGGAGTTCAATGATGTGAGCCTAACTTACTACCCGGGCGGCCCTCAAGTGTTGAAGGGTATCAACTGTGAGATTAACGCACGGGAAAAGATTGGCATTGTGGGCCGTACTGGGGCTGGTAAATCTTCACTTCTAGCAGCATTGTTTCGTATGCCGGAACCTGACGGGAGAATTGACATCGATAATGTTTGCGTCAACGACTTGAACGTGCAAGATTATCGGTCACGCATTGCAGTTATTCCCCAGAACCCCTTTCTTATTACTACGAGCCTGAGGGCGAATCTAGACCCGTTTCAGAGGCACGATGATGAGGCCGTTTGGAAGGCGCTGGAGCAGGTACAGATGAAGGCTCACATTCAGCAGGCGCCTGCGCAGTTAAACTATCACGTGACCGAGAAAGGGTCCAACTTCAGTGTAGGCGAAAGACAGCTGTTGTGTCTCGCAAGAGCTGTTTTACAAGACTGTAGGATTATTGTTATTGATGAAGCCACTGCTAACGTAGACTTGCGAACAGATCAGCTCGTACAGGAGACTATTCGAAATCAGCTGAGTGACTACACGGTCCTAACGATTGCTCACCGGCTGGACACTATTATAGATTACGACAAGATAATGGTGTTTGAGAACGGTAGAGTCATTGAGTTTGATCAACCGCAAGCGCTGCTGGCAAAAGAAGGAGGATACTTTGCACAACTTTACCAGAGCCATATTTTGGATCAAAACTCTAGAAATGTTTGATAATTAATTGGATGCAAAAACGTTATATATTATATGTAATGACATGAGTATAACAAAAGATTATACCACCAACGCGCGTTGGATTCGAGCTTTTAGACAGCGGACGAGGTGCGGAGTACTGAGTTGGCTGTCATTAGCTTCTATTCAACAAGCGTGATTTTTTTTATTCGTAGCTGTTATACATTTTTGATACAATGTTCCAATGACTGACTGAATGAATGATTGCTACTTAGGAGCTATCGATCTAGGCTGTGGGTGTTAAGGCACCTCAAGCGATACCCTGCCGGTAGCGAACAAGGAAAACGTCTGGAACTAACTTGGGCTACCAGAAAAATGGAGTGACAAATAAACAGTTTGAAAGAAGCTTTTAAAAAAGTACTGATCTGTGATGCATGTATTTTGAATTGCAACGTTTCCCCCTATCCGGGTTTCTAAAGATTTTCCTCTAGTCCCGAGCCGCAGTCCCCCAACTTATCCCGGGTTCCACTATAGAAACCCCTCTAATCCGTGTTCCGGGGCCCATTTCCTTTACTTCCGGGTCTCCTCCTCCCCCTCCCCGTTTCCTTGAATGGTTACTAGAACCTACAAAAAGAGAGAGAGAGAGAGAGAGAGAGAGAGAGAGAGAGAGAGAGAGTAAGTAAAATGGTCGCTTTATTAGCACGATCTTTTCAGATATTGCTAAAGCAAGTTTTACAATTTTGTATAAGCAAAACATGTGTATATACACTAACAGTAACGGGAATATAAGAACGAATAGTATTAACTATAGTTATTTATAAATTTAGCACTTCTTTCCTTTTTCTATTACATTTGAAGATATATTCAGCAAGTAGCTTAATTTACAACAGTGCATATTGTGAGAATTTTCTCCGGCTATATTTGTTGAAGATGACAACGCTTCTTTTGTGATGAGAGAGAGAGAGAGTGAGACAGAGACAGAGAGACAGACAAGCAGAGGGTGAAACAGTTCCTGAAGAACTTATACGGCGGAAAGACCTGGTTGACAAAAAAGTGTACAGGCCATACTTGCAACTTGGCACAAACGAGACATATTTGGGGAAAGTTCATTTTCAAGTCCTTCATAAAATGAGTAGCGGTTAAGAGGAATCTCGCCATTCACATTTGAAGATGTCCCAAGCAAAGCCTTTCTTTGAGCAAATCCCTTATTAAAAGCAGCTTGTACAGGTCTCTCTTCTGCACTACTGTAAGTATCGAGAAAGAACAACTGATTAGTTCCCATGTCTTTTGCAAACTGCCTTGTGTAGTCAAGCAAGCTTTTGACATTTACTGCTTGGTTTCTGTTATCACAATTATAAATTGTTTTATCATTTACCTTCACTTTCAATTTGTTTACGAGGGAATGAGAACCATTAACTACACCATTATGATCATTTGCTGTTATAGCTGCTCCATCTGATGACACAATTGTTGATAATTGCCCAGAAGTTCAATCTTATTGGAGGAAAAATATGAGAAAAGATAATATCTAAAAGAATCATGAAAGAAATTTTGCTCTTTAACATATGTTAGCAGTAATTATTTTTCTTAAATTTCTAAAAAGGCGATTAAATTATTTTAAAAAATAGATTAATTTTTTGTTTTTCTTATAAAATGTCTTCAAAACTTATTTCAACTGAGCAGTTCAATACACAAAAATTATCTATTGGAAGTGTTCACAGAACAAAAAGTCACGTTATGGAACTACTTATAAAAATATTCCGATTTTTTATGATGGAGAGAAAGCAGTAATTCGCCTGAGTAGTAGATTTCAGCTCAGAGAATTTGGTGATCTGAGTCTTGCTGTACAAGTTGTAGATGATAATAGAAAATTATTTGAATTGGTTGCCCTGCTGTCTCTATTCATCCCACTTAACGACTTTCCAATCTTACATTGGCGTACGAGAACGTTGTTTGTCGAAACACAAGACTTGTAGCCTTAAGGAAATGGCACGTGTCTGAATATGACAAAGACATCGAAGTCGCACTCAGCTTGTCCGGAGTTGTTGCGTTAACAACCGTGTGCACCGTGCTGCATTCGAAGTTCTTGATAATAGTAACAACACTGCAACAACATTTCAGTGCAACTCAGCCGGTTATCAACCCTCCACCTCTTCGTTTTTTGAGTAACATTTACGGTGTAGCTGACCTCAGACACTAGTGGAACATCATAATTGTAAGACAGTAATTATCATTTTAACGTTCGTGTGGGTTAACAGTACCCACAATCTCGCCCTATAGATTCTTTCACATGCTAACAGTGTCAACAGAATAGATGTTATTCAATAAGTCCACTGCGCCCTCACATGGAGGTTTACGCTGATGTACATGGGGACAACCTTTTACATTACCGTTCGACCGACCAACAAATCACAAAATTCAGCTGGATGATTAATTTATGCATAAATCCAGCCAATGCCTTCTCGCTACACGGGTATACCGAACCACTTTGGTTTCGCAACACCTAAGCCCATAGTTATATTACTGGGTGACTGTCTGAAGCTACCTACTTTGCTAGACTCTGTGCCCTCGAGCCCACGCTCGACAAATCAGTTTTCCTTCATTTGAAATCTTAGGTGCTATGGCCCTGTCTACAAAACATCGTATTTGACGCCATCCGCGTCACAAACACTGCTATCTTGTTAATCATATCAGCTCATCAACAAACTTACTCACCCGCCGTCTACGTGTTACAATACAATTCTTTACAGTGCTCAACTTTGTGGGTAAATGTTACTGCAATCTCGTCTCAACGATTCCTTTACATTTTAACAATGTGAATGTTATTAAAGATGCTGCACTGCACCGTCACTCGGTTTTCTTTGTTGAACTACTTGGAGGCAATCCTTTGTTGCCCGAAATGACATCACTGTCCGACCAACAAACCGTAGAGTTAAGCTGTCGGACATTATGGCAATAGTTCGAGTCGCTCTTCACTTTACTGCCAGTTATACCCAGGCCCATGAACAAGCGCAAAGCTGAACTGCCATTTGATTGTTTTCAGCGTCCTATTTTGCCAGTTTTGATCGGCTTTCCCTGTGGTTTTCCGTCCCATGTCCTCGAACCCAGTCCTTATCCACTTGAAGCCTGAGATGACATGGCCTTGCCTCCTGCACTTGTCGTCTTCCGCATCAATCACATCAGCTCATCATGACCTAACTCCTTTTCCCGTCTCATCACCACCCTTATCTACGTGTAAGAACATACGTCAAGGATATCTGGATCTCTGACCAGTTTTCACCGTTTACTATCACTTTGAGAACGTAATTAAAACCACCTTTGCCAAGTACATCGCGTTAGTGCTAAGATGCGGTATTTTTGTCAATAATGAATTTAGGATTTCCCTTAGTGCAAAATCCGAACTGCTAAAGTGCAACAGATGCGCCATAGACAAATTGAAGGCCAAACTCGACCCGCTAGAACATGCGGGCGCTGTGCTGAGACAAAACTGGTCGATCACTTCATTTCTTGTCAAACAATCCAGTGGTGGTTTTATTTACTTTTAAAAAATGTATGCATAATTAGCAGAGAAGGGTGAATCTCTACTCATTTTACACAAACTACTGAGTATTTCCAAATGCACAAGATAAAGCTAAAACCAAACGCTTCCGAATCCTTTGGACAGAAAAGTTTTACCAGTGACGCAGCGAAATACTGAATACGGAAGCAGGGTGACGTAAAGCCATAAATGTTCGGGGCAGCAGCCGGTTCAGTCAAGTCATCAAGAAAACGCCAGCTGTGATCAGCTTCTTTTTTTAATCAGTTCTAAGATAATTGAAATGTATATGGCAGGTCAACTATTGAACTACATCGAGTTGGCATAAAGATGTGTTTTAATCTTGAGTGCTTGACTACAGATGCCGCCGCAGAAAATTTAAAGATCTGTATCGACAAAAAATGGCCTTGCAGTTTAAAAAAGCCGTTCATGAACTGAATCGATGCAGAGGCTGAGCTAAAAGAGAAAACTTATTAACAACCGAAGTACAGTCTTTGATTTAGCATGTCTCAGTGTCTGGATTCTTCAAACTAATAACTACGCTTTCCTTGAGTGTCTTGGAAGGTCAACTGCACTGAAGTACACATTGGAGCTAAAAAATCTTTCACGGAAGCACGAGTCCTTGTTAAAATTTTACAAAGTTCGCGGTAACGTAAAGGTTGAAGGATCAGTTTTGTTTTGTTACACAAATGTAGGTGCATTTTTAAGCATACTCTTAGGGTATGTTCGATTGACCCTATTCCATCTATTCCAGAATATGAATAAAATTTTAAAACTCTCTCCTGATTCGCAGAACAAGCAATTACCTAGTTAAAAGTAACGACTTGGGCGAGAGGTATAACTTATTTGTGTTTTTCTTCTAACTTGGCAGGAGTTGTGTCCAATACGGTTGAACAAAACTTTTTTCTGTGTATTCCTATTCTGGAATAGAGTCAATCGAACACGCCATTAAAAGAGTATGTTTTGTAGTTTTTTTTCTCTCCTTGGTGTTTGCTCGAAGTAATCTCTTCGAACTGAAATACCTGCATGCTGCAAAATGCCGGCGTATTTTGTATGTTGCAGGTTAAAAGTTGACTCTGTTTCTTTAAACACGATAATCAGTTTGTGTTAGGGTTATGATTACGGTTAAAGTTAGTTACATGATTAGTTTTAGGGTCAAGATTAGTTAAAGGATAATAATTAGGGTCAAGATTACTTTTTAGAGATCGTGTTTAAGGGAACAGAGTTAACATTCAATCTGCAACGAGCAAAACAGATAAAAAACCCGGCCGGCTGGAAAGAAAACTTGATCTCCTTTTAACTACGAACTAGCACTATTTTTGTGCCCTGTGAATTTCTGGAAGTTACATATCAATTTGTCATATTCAACCTGTGTTTCAATAAAGAACCAAAAACAACACACGAAATACCTATTTCGTTGCTATAATAACGCAAAAGAAACTTTCAACTTCGAGCAAGCTTCCCGGGCAAAACTACCTCTGCTTGCGTCATCGAAAGCTGTTCTCATGGCAACCCCCAAAATCCGAGCGGTTTTCGAAAGCTTCCGAATATTGTTTGAAATCACTTTCTGCAAATCATGTTTCAACTCTCGCGCACTTTCGAGTGAACAATTTTGAACAAAATGAATAGCAAACTCCCTTTCTCAGCCAATTCAACACTGAATTTCGAAAAAATAACTAAAATTGCTGTGGTACCCATTTAACTTGTCAGAATTCGCAGTCTTGTAAGTCATGTGGTGCGAGACAGTCGCGGTAGAAGGTTTTATAAAAGTTTCAATTCAGCCACATACTGCTAGCGGATTCTCGCAAATCTGTCTTCTGTAAAGCACTACAGGAGAAGCACTATAGCATTGCTACCTAGCTTATCTCAAGTCCTTCACACGCGGCGTCTCCTACTTACTGCACTCAAGCGCAAAATTGCCGATGACCAATTTGTCGGTGGTACCTTACTGGTGCAAGTCCTTCGCACTAGGCGTCTCATGCTTACTGCACTCAAGCGCAAAATCGCCGATAACCCGTATGTCGGTGGTACCTTACACACGGCGTCTCAAGATTACTGCACTCAAGCGCAAGATCGCCGATAACCCGTATGTCGGTTGGTACCTTACACACGACGTCTCAAGATTACTGCACTCAAGCGCAAGATCGCCGATAACCCGTATGTCGGTGGTACCTTACACACAACGTCTCAAGATTACTGCACTCAAGCGCAAGATCGCCGATAACCCGTATGTCGGTGGTATTTCACTAGTGCAAGTCCTTCACACACGACGTCTCAAGCTTACTGCACTCAAGCGTTACACTGCTGAAGATCCATATGTTTTTGGTATTTTACTTGCGCAAGCCCTTAACACTCGGCGCCCCTTGCTTTCTGCACTCAGGCGCTAGATTGTTAACGACCCATGTGTCGGCGGCACTTAAAACTATCTCAGCGCAAGTCTTTCATACTCGACGTGTCATGTTTACGTCACTCAAGAGCAACAACCTTTTTGTCGATAAAGCCCAGTTTACGTCCAGAACAGATTTGGCACAACGGGAGCTTTCAGTGTCCATCCCTCGACTGAGGATGCCTACGAGCATTTGTCCTACGACTGTAATCAACTCACCGACCTCGACCAGAGAATATCTGGATCCCTTCTGCGACACTGTAAGCCTGAAATCTAATACCCACCTTCGATGAGATCTTCATTTTTAAGTTTCTCTGACGTACGTGGTCATGAAAACAGTGCTCAGCGTAAGATGGAATGCAGACGGAGACCCACTTCCGCTTCTTTAATCATGGTGGACAATAACCAAGTTTTCTGGTACTCCTGGGAAACTGACGCCCTCTGCACATCGAAACTGCTACACTTCAGCTTTCACTTCTATAGAGCGTAGTTTTCATAAGAAGATCATTTAGTAGTTATCAGTACAAAATTATCATGGAAAAAGGCTGGTCACTTTATGGGTTACTCGTGGTATTTTTTCCGTATTTTCAGAGAAGTGACAGTTTTCTGCAATTTTGAAGCATTGCAAAGTAGAACTATAAAAACGTTTTACGAGTATTATCAGTTTTTGTCGGCTCCATTACTATAAATATCATTTTAACAAAAAAATATCCGGAAGGACGTCCCCCTCGCCCACCTAGAGACTTGCACCTTCGGCACTCGTTTGGTGTTTACCCTCTTCGAAGTTTGCAGATCCACCCCGAGACATTATTTTATCTGATGGTACCATCTTCATCGGCGTCATTTCCTGCTTAGTAAAGTCAATGATGAACTATAACTGAGTCAAATGCGTAGAATGAGGAGGGAAGAGATGATGTCACTTCAAGCTACCGTGAGAGGGGGGGGGGGGGGGGAGAGAGTAGGTCAAAAATATTTTCATCAATCAAAAATGAAAGTGTCCGGAAGTCCGTTCTCTTATAAATACTGTAATCACGATTTTCTTTTCTTTTTCATACTGCTCGCCTAGAGTGGTTTTAAAATAGTTTGATCAAGCAACTTGCAAAAAGATATATGTACGACCGGCAACACCGAAAATCTGTAGCGTTTTCATCCCTACCCTTCCCTAACCAAGAGAAGAAAAATAATAACGAGTGCTATTTATACAAACAACACCACCTTAATTGACCTGTCCATGTCTGTACTCTGAACCAGGTCACCTCTTCACTGTCGATAAAAACACAGAAGAAAACTGTAAGTTCAACAGTTGACAAACGTAACAAAACCATCACAACTAAGAGAAACTAAAAATATGTCTTGTTATTTTCAGATTTATTAGTCTAAACGTCGAGTTTTGATGGTTTGGATTTAAGATCCTATGCTGTGAATTTTGTATTTCATTTCTTTTTGTCTTTTTTAAAACTTATTTACTAAACTTATGTAGAATTCACTGAGATTTTCAAGTTCTCATCGACAAGAGAAAAAGTAAGGAAAGAGTATCGATTTCTTCTGACATGAAACAAGTAGAAATATAAAACTAGAACGATACTGTTACAGTAAACATACAAACCACGGCACAGCGCACTTGTTCGTGTTGTCTCCTGGTACACCAATTCCACAAGCTCTTCCTTTTCTACGTTGGCCGCCATATTTCACAGGTATGTCCGAAAAAGTACCCTTCGCGCGCGCCTTGTCCACATTCGTCCGAAACATGTTTACTTCGCTCGAAAATTCGGTACCGTCTACATGCCTAAGGAAGGTCCCACACCCAGAAAATCTACATTACCTGTACAATTACCTAGTTACGCAATGTTAAAATTAAAATACTATAACGCAACATTACTAACGTTATTTTCATTAATTTCTATCTACCTGACTATACTACACCTGAAGTGGTTTTACCCGCGTAGTTGAAAACTCACCGCCTCTCAGTTTTATTCCCCCACTCCCCCTCGACAGGCAGATAAACGAAGAGAAAGATGACAGCCCATGGACACGAAAAACAGACAAAAGGTGCGAGAAAACCGTCGCTCTTCATGTGGCTCAGCTGTATCTAACCTGTTATCATCCACTTTGCGCTAAGACTACGCTGCGCATGCGTAAAAAAGCCATTAACCAGGGCCGTAGCCAGACACAAAATTTAGGGGGGGGGGGGCATTTTCAAGAAAAAGAAATTCTTTAAAGTTGGTTTGCTACAGACGGTCCAAAATTT
>JAOBRG010395300.1:0-10352 GCA_027574985.1 Umimayanthus nakama | reverse complement strand
ACAAGAGTAGCTACAAGAGTTTTACTGAGTTAAGGTGCTGTTACACTGCGCAATTTTCTCTGCAACTTGCCTCGCAATGGTTGGAAATTTAGCGTTGCAAGTTGCCAAAGTTTAACGTTAAGGCACTGTTACACTGTGCAATTTTCACAGTAACTTGTCTCACAATGCTCCTCTGAACGAAAAAACAAGAAGTGTGCGCATGCGCCCTTGTTAAAACTGCCATAAAATTGCGAGGCAAGTTGCTGGAGGGGTGATACACTGTGCAATGGTGTTGTTAATTGCTGCAATCCTTTGTGAAAAGTAGAGCTGAGTTCTAATTCGTGCAACGCTACGCGGAACAAAAACAAAATTGCGAGACAACCCTAGTTACACTGTGCAGTTCTCCAACAACTTGTCTCGCAATGCCATTGCGAGACAAGTTGCTGAGAAAAATGCACAGTGTAACAGGGCCTTAAGAAAAAGCGGCGAAAATAGACTGCCGAAATCCCTTCGACAACATGCAACGGATTAGTCCCCAGTCCATCATACAAATATCAACAACTCGGAAAAATGATGAAGTTAAAGCAAAAAGATAAAAATTCAGTTCATAACACGCCCTTTCAGAAGCAAGTTCAACAGAAGCTTAAACCAAGTAGATGCAAAACGGTCAAGTTTTTGTTAAATTTAGGAACGCGCCAATTTTATCCGCTGGATCGGGGTTCATCCACTGGATAAATTATCCAGTCTTCCCAGTCTTGATATATAAGCATTTGAAAACATAAATTTGTTGCAATTCAACAATTTAGTTCAAAACTTTATTGAATTCTCTCCAGTTAGGCTTTTCAGAATCAATTACATTAACATTTATTAAGTTATAAAAAGCATCAACAAGAATCTACTCCTCTTTTATAAGAACGTCTAATTTTAGGGCCGAGGCTAGCTAAATGTTCTTAATTGTTTTAAAGGTTTCAGCATCAATTGTTCTTAAAATGTTCTTTAACCTAATCGTTAGTATTTCGTGTGCAATTGTTAATATCCATTTGTACGAACCAAGCGGAAACATCAAAGCGTTTCATCACTAAATAAACCGCTTTCCTTGCCGACAAGAAAGTAATGTAATAATAAACAAAAAAGGATTAGAAACAAAGTTTGTACATGCGCAACACCCGAGGAGCCGAGCCGTTGCACTTGTGCAGCATTCAACAGCAATGTTTTCGCTTTTCCTCAGCCTCGGTATTTCTTAATTCGCAGCCGCGGTTCTTATAAAAAAGAAAAACTGTATTAATAAAATATGCGATAGCAATTGGTAATTGGCAATTTGCAGTTATCAAACTGAATTGCAACCTCTTTTTTCGCTTTTAAGGTTGATTCAGTGACAAACCAAAATAATTATGCAATTTAATGATATGATCTAGACCTGAGTCAGCATAACAACCCTGTCCCGCCGTTATTTCTCTGTTCAGCACACGAAACAAGATACGTATATAGAAAACAAAATAGTTGACAAAAGGGCGGCAGTATCTTCCGAGATACAAGTTCTCGAGTTTTTCAAACGGAAAACTTTCGTGAGTTTGACCAAGGTTTTACAATTTACAAACGTCTTTATTATCATAACCAACACATAAAACCAACCTTAAATACCAAGTTTTTATAAGAAAAGTAGTTTCTAAACTCGAGCGAATCCTCAAAACACATACGGTACTATCTTGTAGGGGACGAGCCCGCGGTACTTCAGCCATGCGTCACCGTACTTTTGGCGGCACTTGACGTCATCACGGTACGTGCGGTGGAGCAGGAGAACCAACATGAAGACAAAGTAGAAGTAGGGTAGCATATGTAGCATCCCACATGCGAGGCAGTAGGACAGCGCATTCATAAGGTCCCCCAGGTAGTTGAAGTGTCGCGCCAGGCCCCACCAGCCCGCGGCCAGTAAATACGTTTGCTTCTTCTCACCCAAGGAAGTTGTATACTCCGCTGGTACGTATTGTGCGGGCTTGCCCCAGATAATGCAACGGCCATTTTCTTTCATTTCTTGGCGAAAGTGGTCTTTCTGTGAGTTGACCGAGCGGAAAATCACGTACCCCGAGAGGCCTAGGACGAGGACGAAGGCCACTGCCCACCACGAGAGGATTATGGGATTGTAAAGCAGGTAACAGCTTTGCAGCGTGTACATAAACGGTAGCCACACGCAGTCCCCCCAGGCCAAATAGAATCCAAAGTGATCATGCGCAATGTCGATTGTTCTTAGGTACCAGTCCTCGTTCACAAAAAAATCGACCACGTAAGTAGCGTGGAGAATGTTAACGAGAATCATGGAGTTAGTTACATAACCGTGTGTGGCGTGCTGCTTGGCGGCGAAGGAGAGGTTGATTAGGGTCCAGGCCACGATACCCGGGCGGCCGTTGTAGAACAGCTTGAAGTCGAAGTTGCCAATCCGGGGGTTCAGCTCGACTCCCATGAAGAAATCGTAAAACACTGAGCCGCTGAAGCAGCGGTCGCTCGGGTGAGTCGGGAAATAGTGAGCCTTCAGGAAGGCGAAACAGCTGAGACCCAGCCCAAAGCAGTTGGCAATAACCATAAGCGAGCCCCAGTGGTCCGCAATCACTGTCATCTTGATAAAACCGCCAAGCACCAGAGCCAAGAACACGAAATGCGAGACCACCCAAGCATTGAGCCCGTTACACTTGTAGGTCAGCTGATGCCCTGCAGGGGTGACCTGGCCTTGGGCATTCTTACCAGGGAGAATAAGACTGAGAGCCACTTGGAAGGCCATCCAGGCGAAGTAGATGGTGAGCGACTCGCTGGTCACGGCAGGGAAGTGCTCCCGGATGTACCGCGTGAGCGTGAAGTTGTGCGCTTCGCTGAGCAGGTTTTCACCCAGAGTTCCAAGCGAGCACTGGTATGAGTTGCAGGCGAGCCAGAAACCCCACACGAAGAGAGGAGGCCATGACAACATGAATAAACCCATCACTTGCACTCCCAACCCGGCCATCCCGGGTAGCCCGGATAAGTTGATGTTCACGTTCCTGTCCAGAGGTATAGATGCCCGGTCGGGAATCTTGCCATTTGATGTTCCGCTCTTCCCGCTTGTTTTCCGGTGGGTGACCTTGTCAGCCGCTGCCACTCCGTTGCCATGGACACCGTTCATACACAGCAGTGGTTCTTTGCTACTCACAACACCATTTTGTAGAACACCATTCTCGCTATCGCTGGTTTCAATCTCAGCGGCCTGTCGTTCATTAGAATCTGGGTCTGTCTCTCCCATGTCCGCCAACACGTGACTACTGAGCGTGAACCAGGGGTGGGACAAAGTGACGAACGGCGAGACGCAGACCAACAACTAGTCCAGATACAGCAAACAAACAGACTGAAAACGCAAAAACGAAGTTGAAATGAAGGTAAAGGTAGTGAAAACGCATCTTGTGATGGGGGGGGGGGGGAGGAGAACTGTGTGTGTGTGAGAGACAGACAGACAGAGACAGAGTTGAGTTGATTCTTGCTTTATTTGCATGACCACATTTAGTTACAGGTATTGCTAAAGCATAAAATACAAGTACAACTACAAACAGGAATATTAGTCATTAGTTAATTAATTATTAAACAATGAATGGGGGGAGGGGGAGGTCATCCTCTGTTTACATCAAGTTCACAAAGCAAACAAGGCCGTTGCTCTTCTGTTCATGACCCAAGCGCGAAAAGCGCGGGCCGTTAAAACAAACTAAGAAAAAGACCCGGAAGATCCATAACCTGCCGTACGGACCGAGCAAGAGGTGCTAATAGGATGTTTTTTATACAATTTATATGATTTTGTTGATTTTCCGGGAGAGGAACGAAATCATTTGACATTTTGACAGGTGGTCAAGAGCGAGCAGTGTAGTGGCCCATAGTCGGCCCCTAGGGCTGCTGCATAATGCACACCAAATAAGTTGTTAGCAAATGATCACACATAGCAATCTATCTAAGATGAAAAACGAAATTCTCCCTTTTCACTTTTATGGAAGGTATGAGGTTATTAAGAGCTTACGTTTTGCACACTTGTGAAAATAATGAAAAATTGGACAACAACTACAAGTGAACAGAACAACAACATGATTGTAAAAGCCCGCCTGTGTTTTGCAGGCACTCGAAAAGTGATAATTGATAAGTGGATAAAAGTGCTAATAGATGAATGGCCGACAAAAATTGATGACCCCTCAAGCTAAACAAAATACTATTTGTGAAACATTTGTCCAAAGGACCTTTGAACCTCACGGCAGCAGGTCGAGCGGGCACTTTCAGATCAAGAGTTCAACCATCACGCAAGTAATTTTTGAGGACCCCCATGAAAACCACCGATGTGTGACCGGGGCTTCTTCGTGAAATATCTTAATTATTATTGAAGCCTTTGTCACTGCTGGTCATGTTCATCTTCATGCCCGCCTACGCGCCAATCTACGTATTTCTTTTTCTACGTTGTATTGAAAAAATATAAATATCTAAATTTCTCCACCAAGGCTTTATTTCTTTTTTGTTTATACAAAAAATGCAAATCGATTACACGCGGAGTTTCGCCCTCTATCATCTCGTCATATTACGCGCATTCTCATTGGCTGGATCCGAGGTCATGCTTGGTGGCGTGTTCGCTCACGCCACATATGGGCGTGTGTGTGGCAGGCTTCACCCCTTGTTCAGTTATTGCGGGGATATTCAAAATTTAATTTAATATAATTTTGTAAAATGTTTTTGTAAATTATATTATTCTAAAAAACCTAAATGAATTCTAGCCTAAAAGATAAAACCATGTCACCGTTTTCTATTTCCGTGGAATCGAAGAGTCGCATCTCTCTCGGAAAGAACAAATAAAACTATTACCAATATATTGCTATAAATATCCAAAAATTTTTGTGGCAATGATTGCCTACCGGACGCTATAATTGTGGTATAAAACTAAATTATTGCATCTTTTTGATAGTCTACTTAAATGCTATCAGAACTTACAAAAACCAATGCACGATTAACAGATAAATGCGATGTTAGAAACAAAATTTAAACTGTTAGCTCTAGGCGAAAACTGCATGTCAAGAAATGCAGCAGAAACCATTCTGGAGACTGGAGAAATCAAAGCTTGTTAAGTCATGGAAAACACGAGACCGGAACACTAATGGAAAGAGGTCCGTGTTTCACAAGGAGAAAAGAAACCTTTCACTCACAAATTAAGCATACTGAAACTTAATTATCTCAAAAGAAACCCAGCAAATATGCAGTCTTTCTGATACTTACTTTAATAAGTTCGGTACATCCTCGAACGAATATATATAAAAAACAAAACTTGAAATTTAAGGGTTTCTATCTCAGGACAAAAAAAAGGAATAAATAATTCAGTAATTTGTGTCACTCACCCCAGATGTGGCCCAAGTCAGAAGAGATGAACTTAAGTGAATGTAGAATGAATTGGATAGACTCCAGTAAGCATGGAGTCAGTGCTCTTGTAACCGGTATCTGTCAACTGCATGCACTCGGAATTCAGCTCGCTGCTTGTAATTGGAACCGTGTGTTAACAGTGTCCAGACAGTGCAAGGGTGGACTACAATGGAACAAGAGGACGCGTTAGAAGATGCCCACGGGGTGTGGTTTGCACTGGCCCCAGCTCCCCTGGTCCTTCATCAAAATGGCGGTGAGAAGTTCAGTGGACATATTTTCTAGTCCTATTTCTTGTCGTACTTAATTCAAAGGCTTTTAAACCGAAGATCAATTTTTGCTGTTTCAGGTGATCATGATACGAGTCGAGTGTGAATCCTCTTCCTTGTTCTTGCCATGTCTATTATCCTCGTCTCTATGGTAGCATGGACATATTTCTCTGGTGTTTGTCTGGAAAATTTCAAATAATTTATACAGAGTTTTTCACTTCTAGCACTTATAATAATGATTCCGTTTCGAAAATAAATTGTATTACTTTCGTTTCAAAAACATTATACCCCGCTAACATATTTTCATTTATTTATAACTTGAAGTATAACCATTTCATTTCCCCCCCCAATATTTAGATGCTTATATTTTTATTTTCCCATTTTCATATTCCCATTCCCCATTCCCAGTTTTAACTGGTAACACCTCTTACTGAAACACTCGTGACAGAACGGAAAGTACTGAAGCCCAGGTACTTAAGATTTTGCTGGCAAGCCTCGTGAGCTGTCACTGTAACTTCCGTTAAAAGCTTTTTTCTTTACAATGTAATCGTGCCAATGCTAAACTCGCTGGTGCTGCGAAGCTCCGTGGCTACAAATTCGTTATGTATTCACAATAAATTTAGAGCTAAAAGCTTGTGAGATCGTCATTGAAACGTTACAGATCGGATTCGGATATAAAAAGTTGAAAAATACTTCAAATTTAAAAGCTAAAAAAGTATTAGTCTTAGAGAGTTTCAGCAACTGAGAACAAAACCAGATACTTCATATCTACATCAGTACTTGTTACTTTGTGAACAGATACAATAATGGCTGCCTAGCGTAAAGAACCTCTTGTTAGCTGTGGCAACAAATACGTTATTGATGCGACTGAGAAACCGAGATGTCAGTCAAATTCCCTTGAAATATACGGGAAAAGTTAGCATGATACGTCGTTTTATGAACAAGCTGTCCTCATATCTCAAACTAGCGTCAGTGTTAGCCTGCTGCTGCATATGACTTTCATTTAGCTTGTGTTCGGTTTTAGTGCCCGTAGCAGTAACAACGACGTCATATAAATATAACAATTGTCATGGTCAGGGTTGGACTTAACAGTTAAAACAAAATCCTAAATTGCATGAAAATCTCGAAATCCGTTCTTGCCATACCTTCTACGGTGGCCAATTGTGTCGGTAACGCAAAAGAATCGAGCTACTTCTACAAATACAAGACTCGCTTTTCAAGCCCCTCACCGCTTTTCTTAGTTCGTCAATGTTTACTGCTCTGGCTCCTAAAAAAGCCTGCCTGCCAAACCAGCCTTTTTTATATATGAATTATTTGGAACACGTCCAAGCGCTATTTCAGTACACTTAGTTTATACGTCGGTCACCAAAGGTTTGGAGAAACAACAACAACAACAACGTTGACAACGACAACAACAACAACAACAATATAAATAATAATAATAACAATAATTCAGTAATAATAAGAATAAGAAGAATAGGAAGAAGAAGAAGAAGAAGAAGAAGAAGAAGAAGAAGAATAGAAAAATAATAATAATAAAAAGCAGTAATGATAACATCTTTAACTGGAAAGTTAAGAACCGTAAAAATTGCGCATTGCATTAGAGCTCGGGGCTCCGGTACGACTTCTCGCAAGGAAATCCTGGGTGAGCTGGGTCAATACATTTTGAATTTGATTTATTAAGGGATTAAAAGGGTTTTTTAAAAGCTGAAAAAGTTAGGATAGTCAGTAAGGTGTACAAGGTATGATTGACTTGCTCGTGTGCTTGTGTGCATGTTAGCCTCGTTGTGGGCTATTTTTGGTTCAGTTAGACCATTTAGGTCTAGCTCATTGTGATTGTGACCGAGAATGAAAGTTGACGCGAATAGAGATTGTTTGCGGATACGTACACTATTATTAATTTCTGACAGTATGGTCAAGCTGATTATTGTCCCAAGTTCCTTGACTTTGTGTTATCAATACTAAATTGCGGCACTAATAATGAAACGAGGAAAAGCAAACAGAAAGGGGCTTACATTCGATACAAATATATTACTGGCAAGCTATAGATGGGTCTATATATTGGGAGAACGCCGCTCATAACCTGAAAACTTTAATTTCTAGCATGTAAATGGACCTGATATTTTGGGTTTTTCTCGGTTTATCGAAACTATAGTGCATGCCTTGTCATAGCCATAGGTGCCCCAGGCACAGCAGCCGGAGCCATGCCATGACTACACAACTTTAGCTAAGTTGGAGCGACATGATATGATGATGATTGACTTACATTCAGATCTGATAAATACTAAAACGTTGTTAGTCTTTCCAAAAATGTGTCCTGCCATTTTCTAGTAGCATGCAACCATTTTCTGATGGGATTGCAAACTTTGTTTAGAACACAATTATTGTCTGGTCGGGAAATTTATCATTCGGTCCAAGACAATTAACGACTAACACGTTTTTTCTCTGAGTGTCGCCTGCTGTCCTGCTGTCCTTAACAATTCTACAACCAAGAGTGTGTTGTGAGAGCTGCTCGGGTTTTGTACGTGTTACACGGTTGTAAGTCACTTATAAACCAAAATTGGGTGATATGAAATATATCTTACGCAACTTATGGGCTTTTAACTTCAATTTTGTTGGATATGGAGGGCCGCGTCCAACTGTTTTTGGAAGTGTATTTTAGTTATCAACGGGTTCTTTTTATTAACAATACATCCGAATCTTTTAACACTATCATCTAAACAGTTTCTTTGCAAAGGTATAGGAATCGTAGGACTGATGTGGATTTTTTCTGTATTTTCCTTACTGTGGCTGGTTTCTGTGAACGAGCCTTTTAAACTAGTTTGAATGCACCCCAGGGTACTTCAACAAACCTCAGGTTGGCAGTCTGAGTGGCCTCTCGAACTCTGTACACGGCAACCAACTGACAACATAATCGCGCTGAACGTCGATAAAACTCAGATCATGCAGGTAAAACCTCACAGCAATGTTGAACGCAACAATCTTTGTCGCCGCGCGCAGTCAGTGGAAACCAGCTGCTGCAAGCTTTAGCTGTTACCATGGAGAGTAGAGGTCAGTTAATTGCCAGCATATGGGAAAATACAGCACTGTATGCTGATTATCGACAGATCTTTAAAACGAACGAGATTTTAACCAACCTACAGTTGCGTAATGTATTCCATACGTTCACCTTTTTAATGTCAACGTTTTGGTCAAAATGTCAGTAGGCTATTGAGTATTATAACTGATAATTTGACGGGATAATTTATATGTTACTGACTAAGCATTGCATTTTCCATCTGTTGAAATCCTTAATGCTTGCGAGCATCGTACATTCATATTGCTAGTATACCCGGGGGGAGTACTCTTGAGTAAAAAAGGATAGGGATAAAAATCGGAAATCCTAAAAAAACTGCCCTAAAAATACCAAACGATAAAAATTTGTGCATCCTAAACATACCTCCGATCAAAAATTAACCTAAAAAGTCCAATTAATAAATTACATTTTAAGTACATCGCCAATTACTGCCATCCATAAAGTACATCTCGCACTCGTTTACTTATCGTTTATCACTTACATTTTTGATACTGTTCCGTTTAAGGTTGCCGTTCACCTTGAGCAGTGTTTTTAGTTTTCCGTACATAACTCCGTTAATACACATCGGACACTCACAAACCTATATATCAATCTAAGCTTATAAAATTGTCTAAGTGATGGTGAAAATATTTTTTAAAAAGTTTAGTTTGTTAATGAATGCGAGCATCATAACTCAAACTGTTAATTCAATTTCAAGACGTCAATGCGCCTGTCAGTTTCAATTACATCCATTTTAGTTAATTTTTAAGATTTAGCACAATTTTTACTCCAATTCCGTCCTGGCGATTTTTGATTGAAGTCGTATTTAATTTTCTGTAGGCATTTAAAGAAAAATCCCCATTTTCATCATACAAAACTGCACTGTTTGAGTCAAAAAAAATAATTGGAGCTGAATTTCAAAATTCGCCAGGATGGTTTTCGTCCTCGGCTATTGTTTTTTTTCAATTTGCCAAATTTGACGGCATGACACTAAAAATTGAGGGAGTATTGATCCTTTTGGCTTTACATATTCGTAGTTTGAGCTAAAACATGTCTCGAGAAATTCACACCCCAAGTAAAACGGGCGTCATACGATTTTACTTCGGGTAAAAACTTTTGTTCGTCATATCTCGCAAATTACTAGACGTATTGAGAAACAGTCTGTTTGACTAGAAGTTCATTTCATGTATATTTATAATCCGCAAAAATCTCAGTTTCGAAGTTTTGATCCGTTCCAACATGAACCGGTAACCTTAAACTGGAGTTTAAAAAAGAAGCGTTTTCAAAAGATCTGCACCAATGAAAACTCAAAAGTTATTGTACCATAACAAATACCAGTTTTGTTTTTTTTCAACAGATTTCGCTTGTACAACCCCTAAAAATACCAAATCGCCGATTACAACCTCTACAAAATACGACGATCACTCCTTATGATCATTCAAATATAGGGAGTGCCCTCCGGCAAGTCCATCAGCACGTGAACAAAACAATGCGTCTGCGTCGATCAGGCTCGTAGGAGGGGGGGTTCGAGGGGTTCGAACGAACCCCCCTCAGACCCAAAGCATAAAAAAATGGAATAATCGGTTAATAAACCAGAACTTTTATAAAGTCTAAAACCTTAAATCCGCCCATGACAACCGGAAAACTCGTTA
>JAOBRG010395289.1:0-10352 GCA_027574985.1 Umimayanthus nakama | reverse complement strand
GATGTGGGACCCAAAATTCTCAAACTTTCATATCTCGATGAGTAGAGCTCCCGGGTGTTGCAAATCGCTTTTCTACCAGTTTTAAGCATATTTCAGAATTACTGCAGTTGTAGGACCCAAAAATGTCAAACTTTCATATCTCGGAGAGTTGAGCACCCGAGTGTCGCAAATCGCTTTTCTAGCCGTTTTAAGAAAATTTCAGCATATTGCAGTTGTAGGACACAAAAATGTCAAACTTTCATATCTCGGCGAGTTCAGCACCCGACTGTTGCATATCGCTTTTTTAGCCGTTTGAAGCATATTTCAGCATATTGCAGTTGTTGGACCCAATAATGTCGAACTTTAAAATCTCGGCGACTTAAGCACCTGATTGTTGCAAATCGCTTTTCTAGCCGTTCTAAGCATATTTCAGCATATTGCAGTTGTATTACCCAATAATGTGAAACTTCCATATCTCGGCGAGTTTAGAACCCGAGTGTTGCAAATCGCTTTTGTAGCCGTTTTAGGCATATTTCAGCACATTGCAGTTTTAGTACTCAAAAATGTCAAACTTTCATATCTCGGCGAGTTGAGCACCCGTGTGTTGCATATCGCTTTTCTATCCGTTTTAAGCTTATTTCAGCATATCTCAGTTGTAGGATACAAAAATGTCAAACTTTCATATCTCGGCGAGTTGAGCACGCGAAAGTTGTAAATCGCTTTTCTACCCATTTTAAGCATATTTCAGCATATTGCAGTTGTAGGACGCAAAAATGTCAATCTTTCATATTTCGGCGAGTTAAGCAACCGAGTGCTGCCAATCCTTTTTCAGCCGTTTTAAACAATTTTCAGCATATTGCAAATGTAGGACCCAAAAAGGTAAGACTTTCATATCTCGGTAAGTTTAGCACCCGAGTGTTGCAAATCGCTTTTGTTGCCGTTTTAAGCATATTTCAGCATAATGCAGTTGTAGGACCCAAAAATGTCAGACTTTCACATCTCGGTAGGTTGAGCACCCGAGTGTTGCTAATCGCTTTTCTAGCCGTTATAAGCATATTTCAAGACATTGCAGTTGTAGGACCCAAAATGTCAAACTTTCATATTTCGGAGTGTTGAGCATCCGAGTGCTGCAAATCTCTTTTCCAGCCGTTTTAAGCATATTTCAGAATAACGCATTTGTAGGATCCAAAAATGTCAAAGTTTGCTACATCGGTGAGTTGAGCATCCAAGTGTTGCAAATCGCTTTTCTAGCCGTTTTAAGCATATTTCAGCATATTGCACTTGTAGGACCAAAAAACGTCAAACTTTCATATATCGGCGAGTTGAGAACCCGAGTGTTACAAATCGCTTTTCTACCCATTTTAAGCATATTTAAGCATATTGCAGTTTTAGGCCCAAAAAATACCAAACTTTCCTATCTCGGCAAGTCGAGCACCCGATAGTTTGAAATCGCTTTTCTAAAAGTATTAAGCATATTTCATCATATTGCAGTTGTAGGACACAAAAATGTCAAACTTTCCTATCTCGGCGAGTTGAGCACCCGAGTGTTGCAAGTCGCTTTTCTAGCCGTTTTAAGCATAGTTCAGCATATTGCAGTTGTAGGACCCAGAAATATCAAACTTGCATATCTCGGTGAGTTAAGCACTCGAGTGTTGCATATCGCTTTTCTAGCCGTTTTAAGCATATTTCAGCATATTGCAGTTGTAGGATCCAGAAATGTCAAAGTTTCCTTTCTCGGTGAGGGTAGCATCCGACAGTTCCAAAACGTTTTTCTATCCGTTTTAAGCATATTTCAGCATATTCAAGATGTAGTACCCAAAAATGTCAAACTTTGATATCTCGGCGAGTTGAGCACCCGAGTGTTACAAATCGCTTTACTTAGCCGTTTTAAGCATATTTCAGCATATTACAGTTGTAGGACCCAAAAATGTCAAACTTTCAATATTCCGCGACTTGAGCAACCGAGTGTTGCAAATCGCTTTTCTAGCCACTTGTGTATTTATGCATATTTCAGTTGCAGGACCCAAAAATGTCAAACTTTCATATCTCGGCGAGTTGAGCACCCGAGTGTTGCAAATCGCTTTTCTTAGCCGTTTTAAGCATATTTCACCATATTGCAGTTGTAGGACCCAAAAATGACAAACTTTCATATCTCGGCGAGTTGTGCACCCGAGTGTTGCAAATCGCTTTTCTATCCGTTTTAAGCATATTTCAGCATATTGCACTTGTAGGACCCAAAAATGTCAAACTTTCATATCTCGGCGATTTGAGCAACCGAATGTTACAATTCGCTTTTCTAGCCGTTTTAAGCATATCTCAGCTTATTGCAGCTGTAGGACTCAAATATGTCAAATTTTCGTATGTTGGTGAGTTGAGCACCCGAGTGTTGCAAATCGCTTTTCTAGCCGTTTTAAGCATATTTCAGCATATTGCAGTTGCAAAACCCAAAAATGTTAAACTTTCATATCTCGGCGAGTTGAGCATCCGAGTGTTGCAAATCGCTTTTGAAGCCGTTTAAAGCATATTTCAGCATATTGATGTTGTACGACCCAAAAATGTTAAACTTTCATATCTCGGCGAGTTGAGCACCCGAGTGTTGCAAATCGCTTTTCTAGCCGATTTTAGGATATTTCAGCATATTGCAGTTTTAGGACCCAGAATTGTCAAACTTTCATATCTCGGCAAGTATAGCACCCCAGTGTTGCAAATTGCTTTTCTAGCCGATTTCAGCATATTTCAGCATATTGCAGTATTAGGACTCAAAAATTTCAAACTTTCATATCTCGGCGAGTTGAGGACCCGAGTGCTGCAAATCCTTTTCTTGCTGTTGTAAGCACATTTAAGCAAATTGCAGTTGTAGCACCCAAAAATTTCAAACTTTGAGATATCGGCGATTTGAGCACACCAGTGTTGCAAATCGCTTTTCTAGCAGTTTTAAGCATGTTTAAGCATATTGCAGTTGTAGGACCAAAAAATTTGTAACTTTCATATCTCGGTTATTTGAGCACCTGAGTTTTACAAATCGCTATTCTTGCCGATTTAAGTATATTTAGGCATATTGCAGTTGTAGGACTCAAATTTTGAAACTTTCATATCTCAAGGAATTGAGCACCCGAGTGTTGCAAATCGCTTTTAGAGCCGATTTAAGGATATTTCAGTATGTTTCATTTGCTTGACTCAAAAATTTCAAACTTTCATCTCACGGCGATTTGAACAGCAGAGTGCTGCAAATCGCCTATCTAGCCCATTAAAGTGTATTTCGGCATATTGCAGTTGTATAAACCAAAATTTCAAACTTTCATATTTCATCGAGTTGAGCACCCTAGTGTTGCAAATCGCTTTTCTAGCCGATTTAAGCATATTTCAGCATATTGCAATTGTAGAACCCAAAATTTGAAACTTTCAATTCTTAACGAGTTGAGCACCCGAGTGTTTGAAATCGCTTTTCCAGCCGATTTAAGCATATTTCAGCTTATTGCGGTTTTAGGACCCAAAATGTTAAACTATCTTATCTCAACGAATTGAGCACCCGAGTGTTGCAAGTCGCTTTTCTAGCCCATTTAGGCATATTTCAGCATATTGCAGTTGCAGTACCCCAAAATTTCACTTTTTCATAACTCGGCGAGTTGAGCACTGTAGTGTTGGAAATCGCTTTTCTAGCCGTTTTCAGCATATTTCAGCATATTGCAATTGTAGGACCCAAAAATGTCAAACTTTCATATCTGAATGAGTTGAGCACCCCGAGTATTCCAAATCGGTTTTCTTGCCGTTTTAAGCATATTTCAGCATATTTCAGTTTTTGACCCCAAAAATTTGAAACTTTCATATCTTGGCGAGTTGAGCACCCGAATGTTGCAAATCGCTTTCCTAGCCGATTTAAGCATATTTCAGCATATTGCAGTTGTAGCACCCAAAAATTTCAAACTGTAATATCTTGACGCGTTGAGCACCCGAGTGTTGCAAATCGCTTTTCTAGCCGTTCTAAGCATATCTTAGTATATTGCAGTTGCAGGATCCATAAATTTCAAACTTTCATATCTCGGCGAGCTGAGCACCCGAGTGTTCCAAATCGCTATTCTAACCGATTTAAGCATATTTCAGCATATTGCAGTTGTAGGAATGAAATTAAGAAATTTTCATATCTCAACGAATTGAAGACCCGAGTGTTGCAAATTGCTTTTCTATCCGATTTAAGCATATTTCAGCATATTGCAGTTGTAGGACTCAAAATTTCAAGCTTTCATATCTGAACGAATTGATCACCTGAGTGTTGCAAATCGCTTTTCTAGCCGATTTCAGCATATTTAACAACTATCCCCCGAAGTGGAGGTGAATAGTGAAATATATTTCTTCGAGCGGTAAAGCGGCAAGGTGAATATTTTTCACTAGGCACCGACCTTGAGGGGGATAGTTGTTTTAGTATTAACCAAACAGGTGGATTTTGCGTTGGCATGAGATGCTTCTTCGTTCATTTGACGAAGTTCTTCTTCCGTGACAGTGACAAAACAAGCCGCCATTTTAAAAATTTTATCTGGAGGTGAATATCCTAGGATATACCTATTCTGATGAACCAATCAGAGTGCGCGAAAAGTGCTATCCACCTGTTTGGTTAATACTAATTCAGCATATTACATTGGTAGGACCCAAAATGGTCAAACTTTCATATCTCGGCGAGTTGAGCACCTGAGTGTTGCAAATCGCTTTTCTCACCAACTTAAGCATATTTCAGCATATTGCAGTTGTAGAACTCAAAATTTTAAGCTGTCATATCTCAACGAGTTGAGCACCCGAAGTAGTACTGTGGGCCCGTTCAGACCCAATTTGACGAGGATGACGTCACAGCGTTTCTGGCTTCTGATTGGTGGAGAAGCATCTTCGGAAATTTCCGAAGATTTTTCCTGGCTTCTAATTGGTGGTTGAGATTTTCCGACGGAGTATCGATTAAAGGTTGAGTCCAAAAAATCGATAATCGTTATTAGGCTGACGTCATGGACGTCTTCAGACCCGATTTTCCGAAGATGGGTTCTGGCATCTGATTAGTGGAGAAAATATTCGGAAATGTCCGAAGATGTCCGAAGATGCCCGAAGATGTTCCGAAGAGGTCCGACGAAATATCGACTCGTTCCCACGCGATATCCATTAGTTCCCTCAAAAATGGATAAGGTCAAAATAAGGATCGGATGATGGACAGGTCTTTGGGCGCGGTCGTATTTTTAGTGGGATATTCTGGCGTGGGTTTTTTGCGGGCTTGTGGTGATGGATGAGTGTGTTGAAAAAGGTGACGCGGTTCTCACGGTTCTCGGCCATCTTGTCGGGCAGACTGAATTGGAGCCTTTCCCTCGCCATCTTTTATGTTCGGTCTGCAGCCTGCAAAGGAGTGTGGGATGACCTCATCCTTCACCAATGAGACGCCAGGACACTCTCCGAACCCACCAATTGGAAGGTGGGACGTCATAGGCAGGAGGGAAAAGCAAGAAAGAAAGTAGGGAGGGTGGGTCAAAAAAGTCAAGAGGTTCAAAAAATAAATAAATAAAATATAAAAAAAAATAAAAAATGAAAAAATAAAAAATAAAAAATAAAAAAATAAAAAATGAAAAAATAAAAAAATAAAAAATAAAAAATAAACAAAAATAAAATAAAAAATAAAAAAATAAAAAATGAATAAAAAAACAAAAAAAATAAAAAAATAAAACAATAAATAAATAAATAAAAAATAAAAATAAATAAATAAATAAATAAAATATATAAAATAAAAAATGAATAAAGGAGACCACACTGGGGTGTTTTGTCCACGGTGTTTTATTGACTATGTACAAGAGATTGGGAAAAGGACAAGGTCGGGATTCGAACCCGAAATTCCGAGGCCACAGCACAGCGTGTTAGCTTTGACACTACCTTGTCTATTCAAAGCACCCTTGGCCGGGCTCGAACCGGCGACCCATGGATTAAAAGTCCACCGCTCTACCTACTGAGCTACAAGGGTATCTGGTGACTAGAACAGGAAAAAATACAGTTCAATCACACCCTCGGCCGGACTCGAACTGGCGGCCCCTGGATCAAGAGTCCAACGCTCTACCTGCTGAGCTACGAGGGTTCTTGTTCCCAGTTCAAATCACCCTCTGGTAGCCGTACGGATAGCTCTTAGTCGTGTCCGGATCCACCACGCGTTTGCTGCACACCGGACGGTAGTCTTTATGGCTGGGTCGGGTGTGCACGGTGTAGTCTTTGGCCTGGGTGACGCGGGTGGTGCGGGGTTGGGCCAAGGGGGTGTGTAGCTCATCCAAGACATTTTAGCGCATCACGTCGTAATTGAGCTGTGACGCACCCTGGCAGATGGGCGAGAACCCCCGCACTTTGCACACCGTCTGCCCCTTGAGGGTGGTGTAGCCATAATTCTTGGGCCCCGCCAAGCAGAACTCTACGATGCTGTCACCGTTCCCCAGCTCATCTTTGAATTCATCCAAGTACCGGCCCAAGGCAGGCGTGGCTTGACCGGGACGGTGCGCAAACACCACCGAGTCCGTGTCAAATTACAGGACCTGTTCTCCCAACAGCTCCAAGGCCTCGTACAGTCGGAGCCGGGCCCAGCAGGTGGTGAAACAGGCCACGAAGATGTTGGTGTTGGTGGACAGGGACTCGCAGTGGTCTTGTTTGGTGTAGTGCACTTCCACACCGCCTTCGGTCAAGGTGCTGACGTACCGGGTTTCATTCTGGTCACTGTCCAGGAACTGGTGGAAGGCTTGGGGATCGGTGAATTTCCGGACTTGCATCTTGTTGTCGCGCTGGCCAAATTTGCCCCACATGGAGTTGAGCATCATTTTGGCCAAGGCGCGACGTCCGGGATTGCGATCGATTTGGTCGTAGTCCAACGGGATGCCTTCCTGTTGCGCGTAGTCGTGGAGGTGCAGGGCCTGGCTTTCCGGGGTCGTACAACCGGCTGGCCACCCACTTGCCTCTTCTTTGAGTTTCAACCACTCCCGTTGGGAGTGACAGCGGGGACAACCGTGCCAATAACACCCGTGAAACTCGTAGACGGTGCGCGTGGTGGCGTCGTACCCGTCCACGGTGTAGCGGGTCCCCGGGATGCTGACTTCGCCCCGGTTCCGTGCATGTTGGAGCGGCCGGCCCACTTGCTTCTCTTGCCACGTTAACCATTCCATAGCGGCTTGGGAGTGATCGGTCTGGGGACGCCATCCCTGCAAGGGTTCGGAGGCAATGGTCTATTCGGCCATCCGGTTCATGCGCAGATCCCTTTTGCAAGCCGAGGCGATGGTCATCTGGTCGAACGGATTGAAGTGGGCCAAGGCTTCGAAACCCCGCTTGAGGGTCAAGCACCCTTGTTTGAGCAGTTTGACGTCTGACTCGCAGTACGCCAACAGTTCCCGCTGGAAATCGAACTGCACCCCACCTGTCACTTGGTCGTCGTACCACCGTTCGAAATCATGGCGTCCTTGGACGCTCATACTCTGAGGCAAGTAGGTCTCTTTGGGTGGCAGGGATCCCACGTAAACTTGGTTGGCCCGGGTTTTGAAGAGGTGAGGAAAGTAGCCTTTTTTGAACTCGGTCAGTCCAAAGGTCTTGGGAAAGGCCGACAACGGCATTTGGAAAAACGACAGGGAGTCGATGAAGCGAATCTCCCCCACCTTCAGTTGCAGGATCTTGGCCCCATTCCTGACTTGCTCCAACACACGCTTCTGACGTTGATATTCTTCTACGACGGGGTAACTATCAGACCCCTGAAAATTATGGGCCAACACCGTCAGGGGTCGTCCGGTCTCTTCCACCAGGTAATCTAACCACGTGGTGAACTGTTGGAGGCAGGTCTCGCCCTGAAAACGAAAGGGGTCATCCTCCACTTCGGTTTCGGCCACCACCAAGCTGGGGACGTGTTGTCCATCCTCCTGTCGACTTTCGATGTCGAAAAAGACGTGGAGTGGCCTTGGGTTGTCGTCCTCCTCCTCCCGGGGTGGTGACGCCACTTGGATAAAGCAGCGGTGGGTTCGAATCTCCACATGCTGCTTACAGGACGGACATGGGGCATAGCCGCATCGATGCTCTTCCCTCTCTTTTTTCCCCCGCAACAGCTTGAAGCACCCCAGACACTTTTTTCTGCTCTGGCAGACGGATTGGCGTCCGGATCCGGCTGGTTTGCCGTCGGGGGTGCGTCCCAGGTGATTGGCCAGACAAGTGGGTCCGTAAAATTGGCGGCGACACGACGGGCAGGACACGGTGGGCGACTGGTAATGGGCGTAAGCCTGCAGGTAGTCTGCGCACCCATCCTGCAGACACCCTCCACAATGCGTGGGATTGTTGGGGCAGGCGTGTTGACCCGCATGGTTGTAGGAGTGGTAACAGCGGGCACAGAAGTAGGATTTGCCGAAGAAGCCTGGCAAACTGGTCAAGGCATCGTAATGCCCGTCCTCGTGTAGGATCCCCAGTAAGGTCGGACTGCGGCCATAGGCGACCAGCGTGTACTCGGGCAAGACTTGGGCGAACTGGCAGAGTTCGTCGGCGCCACACGGTCCCAGACGGACTCCAGATCTCTGGTGGAGGTCGAGGGCCGAATTCAGTTGGACTGGACGCCCGCGCTGGAAGGCTTGCCACTGGGGGTGTTGATCGGCTTTGGCCCGGGCGGTGACAATGGCTGGATATTGCTGGGGATGCATTGTTATCCGTGGCCTGGGATCGGGGAGCATATTCATATCCAGTGGGACACGTGGGACATGGGTTTATTCTAGCCCAAGAGTTTCGGGTTCTTTAAGCGCCACTCTCTCTTTTTTTAAATTTATAGATGTTGACGAAATTGAAATTCTGTTTTTGTAATACATCCGAGGAGGCGGAGGAAGAACCCCTCTACCACCATAAGCAGTTCTTCTACAGACACCGTCCTTGCGGTTGTGGTATACTCTATGTTAGTTTGGAGAAGGTCTAAGGTATCAATCAAGTCCCTCCTTTTCTTTCTTAGATTGTGACTGACCTGGAGGGTTGCTATTGTGACGAGGCGTGGTGTTGCCACTGTCACCATGAAAACCTATGTTTGTGCCCTTGTGGGTGTGGTCTACTCATCTGCCGCTATTTTGCCTGTGTCATTTAAACCCTTTTTTAGTTTCTTTCTCTCTCTTCTCTATCCTAGATTTTAACGGCCAAGGAGGTGTGCTATTGTAAAAAAGTGCATTGTCATTGCACGTTTGTGCTTACTCTGCTCAGTCATCGTATGAAGATGTATGACATGTAAATAAATGGAGAGTCCAATAAAAAAACCCATGTCGATTCTATGTTTTTTTTTTTTTGTAGATCTTGACGGAGGGTGCCGAATGCCGATGTAATGCTTATTTTAGTTTTCACACCCTGTATGTCCATCACCGCTGTCTGGGAGGGTGTGGACTGTACATCAATTCTCCTAAACTCCTGTTGTTAGAACGCATCTCCCTAAAAGAATAAAAAAAAGAAATAAAAATGTGTTTTATTTCTTTTTTTTTGTAGTAGTGGCCTAGCAAGAGTCCCTGTTGTCTGGCAACCCGCTTAAAATACAAAGCACAATTCCTAAATTGGTGTTTTATGTCGCGCTCTCTTCGTTTGTAGTGTTGGCATCTGCTACCCGGGGCGCCTCGTTGGTGTTTTGGGCGACGTATGGGTTGGTTGACGTCGAACTTGAGACTGCGTCTCTGTTTCCATCAAGACAAATATTGGTGCCGTTATTGTATCCATCCTCTTTCACGTTGATCTTTTTTTCTTCTTTCTAGTGGTGTCCACACAGCCGCCACTGGTGTTTGGTGCAACGGCTCCCTTTTGTGGAGTCCCGCTTCACGTTGAAACCCCGACCACACTCTCAGGGCATGGGTCGTTTGTGGTATAACCTGTTGTCTTCCTGCTGTACCTCTTCTTCTTGGTAGTTAGGGGGTTCCGCTGGGTCCAGATGGACACCTTCCCCCTTTTTTGACGTTGATGGCTCTGTTTGTTTGTTCTAGTGGTTTCCTTACCGCCGTCAGAAGTGTTTGGTGGGACGTATGGGCTGGTTGTCGACGCGCTGGTTGTTGTCGTGGTTAAGACTTCATCGCTGCTTTCATCCGGGCACCTCTTGGTGCCGTTATTGTATCTACCCTCTTTCACGTTGATGACTCTGTTTCTTCATTCTAGTGGTTTCCACGCCACCGCCGGGAGTGTTTGGTGCAACGGTTCCCTATTGTGGAGTTCCGCTTCACGTTGAAACGCCGAAGTCATTTGTGGCTTGCCCTGCAGACTGCCCTGTGTACCGCCTCGCCTTGATCAGGCTGTTTCTTCTTTGTAGATTGTGGCCCGCCCTGAAGAAGGACCCACCTGGTCCTGTGCTCAAGTGCAGTATAGCTTCTGTTGCCCGTACGGGGTGTATCCGG
>JAOBRG010395278.1:0-10353 GCA_027574985.1 Umimayanthus nakama | reverse complement strand
AAAGTAGTGGCAACTGACAGCGCCGTCACACTGATGTGCTCATCGTTATCTCAATACTGTCACTACCACCACTGTTCCTGTGCTACCGCTGTCACAGCGCGTTGCCCGTTTTCGCTGTCACAACGATGTGCGCATTGCTGTCTAACCACTTTAGGATTCCTCTCGTGAAGAAAATGAATTTTGTAACAAAATATTTGGTAAAACCAAAACCCGAAGCTAAAAACTGATTAAACCACTTGCACTTGAAGAATTCTTAACACCTATTAAAAAGTATTAAATTAAAAGCTTAGCTTTTACCTTTCACGCTTATGTTTGTGTATTGATTTTGATGACTTGTGCCTGTGCTTTTTTTCTCCTTTGTCATTAGCTTTACTTTTCTGTGGTATTTTTCCGTAAGCGTTAATTCTTCTAGTTCTATTCTCGACTTTTCTGACAACAAACTTCTTCTGCCCAACCAACTTCTTCTCACAACCAGCTTCCTTTAACCTAAATCACGAGTGCAGTGACACGTTTGTACACCATTACGGCACGTACACACGTCTTTGCAACCTCATGAAATGTTGCTTGGCGAAAAAATGGCGAAGGCCAACGCTCGCGTGCGCGCTCTTTTAGTTATTGGCGGGAACATCGTGACTTTCGTCTGCAAGCCCTGTTCACACCGGCTGCTCGCGCTGTTTGTGATTGCCCAAGTTTCACCGAATCAGCTAAGTTTTTATCGTTGTGTTCTCAATCATTCTTAATGTATTTTTTATCTAATTTTACATCTTTATTTTGGAATCTTCCGTTATTCATTATTCTTTTTCAAATTTTTGATTATTCATTATTCCTTAAGGAAACTACTCCATTATTCATTTCAATTTTTTCATCGTTATTCATTATTCATTATTCCGCTTCCACCCCCGAATCTTGGAATTCTGGAATTTCAAAACCTCCAAATTTGAGCGAGCTCTCTGATCGGTCAGTTACAAGCAATTACCAAGTCCTACAGTCTGCGTAGTATATCCGTGTGCCCAAACGTGCATTCAATACTGATAAAAAAAATTTGTATGTATGTGTGGGTACACCGATATATGCTCACAATCTGATAAAGAATATGAAATCGCTCCTACCGAGTATTTATAGTTCAATAAATTGCCTTTCCAGTAGCTTTTGCTTAAAGTTTAACGATAAAGACTTTTTGTCAGTTTTTAAAACCCCGTTAGGTATTAGATTTTGACGCTCGACAAGTTTATTTTTCCGTACGCCGGTTTCATGAAGCTGCTTTTAAGCAGCTTAAAAGCGTTGGCGTAATCGTTCTGTTCGTTTGCATGATAAAAAAGTGTTGTAGTTCGTCTATCTCATTACAGTGTTTGCAATGATTGGTATCGATTCGTTTAATTTTCTTCAGATAACTATTAGTGGCTAAATAACCATGATTCTTCTTAAATTGCAAGTATTGCAACGTGGTGTTTTTCGTAATTCTGAACGGTATGCTATGCCAAAGAACAACCAACATCTCCAGTTGAATTCTTCATTTTTTTTTCTGCTGTTGCTGTTCTTTTATCTGTTTTGTCTCTTAGAGTGTTACAAACTTGCTCGTTCGTATATCAATGCCCCCGTTGTTTGGGGTGTATTTAAACCATTCTTTTTGTCCTCTATTACTTCTATTTGGACTATAAATTACCAATTTAAGTAAAATATTTCGTTGTCGTGGGATAACATCTACTAGTGACATGAAGGACAGTTTGTAGAATTTCTCCATTCGGTCCTCACATGTCAAAAATTTGCCCGGAAGAAATTTTAGTTTCTCGTGGTTTTTGGCGCTTGTTCAGACTTTTGTTTAGGTTTTTTAACAGGCAATCAAATATGGACACTTAAAAAATAGCAGTTGTTGAGTGGTTATACATATAGCTAAATAATCTGTTTTTAAAAAAAATTCTTTCTAGGTCACTAAAAGACAACAGGATTTCATTTATTGCGAAAGGCGCGTTTACATCGCTAAATCATTTATGGCGAATGTAAGTAATACATCTATGAGTGTCAGCTTGTTAATTTATCTATTGTCAACGTAAAAAAACCCTGTAATTACTTCTATTTGGCCAGAGAAGGAAAAATCATTTGTCAACAAACAGGTAACTGGCGTCACAAACAGTCTGGTTAGTTGGACCCATTATCACATATGACATACTAATAGACGGGTTTCCACTATTTTAATTCGGGGAGTTTAGTGCACATCTGGTGCATTGTGCTCGCTTCAGTGACACTTTTATGAAGCTGATGTTTAAATATTTTTGGCAGTTTGTTAATGATAGTCTTGTGTCAGAATATGGTTTATATTTTACGGCGGTATTATTAATTTGAAAATTTAGTTTGTTTATTCGCCAAGAGCGAGACGTCTTTGAGCGGTAAACAGTTTCACGGCTTGCAGCACTCCTTTAATTCTTGGGTACTTCTAGTTATAACTCCTTTATAGTCTACTTGAATTACATTTACAGAGATCTCCGCAATAATGACTTGGTGTGTGGTTGTGAGCTGACAGCTGCTTTAAGCGATCTCCGTGGAACAGATGTTTGGATACTGGGCACTTGTCTGGACATAGATGGAAAAGTAGAACAGTTATCGTCTCAGGAAAGACCTCAATGCGGTAAGTTTGGAGTCCTTTTGACTTTGTACTTCCTAACTTTACTCAACAGGAAAGATATTCACGTGTAAGAACATTGTCAAAAAAGACAGCATAATTTCCAGGCCCGTAGCCAGAATTTTTTTTGTGAGGGGTGCGTACCTCAAGAACCAGGACCAAATAATTAACGTTTAAATGAGTTGCTATGCTAGTTTCGAATACATACAGCGTAGAGTATCCAACCTACGGACTGTTCGTTCCAACTCAATTGTTCGGGACGACCTTTAATGACACGGGAAACTTCAAGGAGCGCCGGAGTAGACGCGAGGCGCTAGGGGGCTTGGGGCATGTCTCCATGGAACTTTTTTAAATTTGAAAGCCTTAAAACACAGCTTCCAACATTTTCACGCCGATTACAGTGTAAAAAGATTCCAAAAATTGTTTATTTTCTTCTTAACCCTATTCAGAGTGAGCATATTTATATGTTTGGCGTCCCTCAGACGGGGGGGGGGGGTTCTTTGAGCCCCCCGCCCCACACCTAGTAACGTATTTGCATCAAAAGCTTTTAAAGAGATATTTTAACAGTTGACAGACCGTATCATGTTCGTTCAAGTTCCATCTTGTAATCAATGGTATGACGTCATATGACGTCACAATAACGTCATTACTGTCAAAAATTTGGATTTTGACAAAATCTAGCTCATAAAAAAATAGTTTAAAAGAAGTTTCTGCCTTAAAAACGACAAAAAAAACCCACACAAAATGAAAAGAAAACTCGGTCTTCACTGTCAAAAGCATTATAGTAATGCAAAGCTTGTATTGCTAGCGAAAGTTCAGTATTCAAACCACACTCTAGCTCGTAAACTAGAACTCTGATATTTTATTGAAACTCTTTGTCCTTACTGTTTGAAACGTTTTCAAATGCAAGTCAACCGGAAAAAGCTTTCAATTTTGAAAAAAAGCAAACTACTTGGCCGCCATCTTGGATTTCAAAAACGGTGTTGCGCAATACCTATGACGTCACAGGTCACGTGGGAAATCAACTTAATAACAGAAGTTATCGACTTATGTGTTTTGGACTAAAAAATGCAATTGTTTTCCAAAATTTGTTGACTTTTGGAGAAAAACACTAAAAACGTCAAAACATAGCGTCAAAAATGGGGTTGCCATGGCAACAAATGACACCCTTGAATCAAAATTTTTCCACAGTGAAAATCAAGGAAGTTTTCAAAAATTGAAATCGGCGCGGGCACTTTTACCCCCCCCCCTCCCGTGGGTGCCCTCCCTCCCACGAGTCTGAGTAGGGTTAAACTATCAAAAAAATTGTTATCATCGGCTGTATATTCAAAAATGACGATTGTTGTCACACCCCTTTTGATGCTTGCAAAACACAATACTAGTGTTTTGCGAAGGACCAAAAAGTGCACAGTCTAGTTTTATCTTCTCTACATACGTGCCCCGCGAGTTTAAAGACCGGCTTGCTGAGAAAAAAAGAAAGGCCATTAGTGTCTCACAGGGTCATGGTGTAAGACAATAAGGACGGATCCAGGAATTTTAAAAGAGAGGAGCACCAACGAGCGCCCAAGGCACGAGCTTTCTAAGGGGGTCTGGGGGCATGCCTCCCCGGAAATATTTGAAAATTGGAAGTCTCTCTTAAATGGCCATTTCCAGTATTTTTAGATAAACTTCGTACTTGTTTAGCACTAATTTTTTTGCTACAAAAGTTCCGCTTTTGTAAAAATTAAAAGAAAATACTCCAAAAAAAAAGGGGGGGGGTGCACAGCCCCCAAAACCCCCGTCCGCCCTTGGTTCCGCCACTGAGAATCGGCGAATTTGCAGCGAAATGTTGTTTTTGAAATGCTGGAAAGATAGAAAGCCCTCCGATTGAACAGGCCAGCATTGTTACGCGGTTTTATTTTGTAGTTCTTGGGTCATTTATAATGACTCCAGTTCAGAGTTCACCTGGATATCGAAGTTAAGCGATTTGATAACCTGCTGATAAATATGAAGATAATTTAACAAAAACATATTTCCATGCTCGTTGGCTTATGTGAGCTGTTCTTCAAAATCAGGATACTCGTACCCCGACCTAAGTCGAGTCGGGATTTGGGATTCTCAAGTAAAATCGGGACATTTCCACCGAATTCAGAACGGTTCGACACTCTGCTTGGGTTTCTGGGGATTTACGGTGGCCTCCTCTCCGGGATAAAATCAAAGTGCTCTGAGAGCTCTATTTTTGATCATAGTTTCGCCAATTATAAATACAATTCCTATAGATTTTAATTTTGTATTAGTTTGTAATATGACGATCTATTCGACGAGGATATCAGAGGCTGTTTAATGGTTACTTCTTACGTGCATGCTATAGATGCTATCCGTTTACATCCTTACAAGGGTTGTTTACATCTCATTGCACATGCGCCAGTCTTTACGGCGGACGCCCTCTGACTCCCCTTAAACTGACTTCAATAAGTCACCTGGCGCTATCGTGCTAGGATGACATAAAAAGGAATTTAAGGTCTTCAAAGTGCTGAAAATGCATCGAAATTATCAATTCTTCTACCACCCTGTTTTTTATATCATTTTAAATTTTTACGGTCTCATCAAGCGAACCTTTTTGGCTCTTCGGGGGAGGGAGGGAGGGGCGGGGGTTGCTTTCGCACTCCGTGCACTCCCACCCTGCTTGCTGTCCTGATTCCCGTAGACAAGCCTCTCCCCTGGCATCTGTTCTGCAGGACACAGTTTTCCGGGGTGATCAGCCATCTAGCTACACATAAATGGAGTTGAATCAAACTTTCTCAATTTCGGCCCATTTGGCTAAATGTCACTCCTAATCCAAACCAAAACTTATTCTAAAAGAAGAAATAGAAAAAAAACCAGTAGAAACGAAAAAAATCATTAAAAAAGAGTGCTACGGTGTTTCCAAACCGAGTCCGCGCTAGCATTACGTCATAAGCAGTGTACATCACCACATAACGTCTTGATTTAGTTCCGTTTACAATTTTTTTACGTTAAATAAATTAAAAAAACCCGGCATCGACTGTTTTGGAAATGGCAACAACCATGCATATAGAAAGGGGGAATTAGCCGCGGCGACACCACTTTACTGACGTTAAAAAAAGACCAGAACTAAGAACTAAAAAATATGGGAAAACACTTAGAATGGAGACCAATCTACGATTGTTTCACTCTTGTGCACTAAGTATATTTCTGAAACGTTATAATTAACTTAAATTTATGAGTATATAACAATCTAACTAAAGCCTTAATGAATGAATGAAGTAAAAGGGCCACGTGTAATTACATAAAACATGAGTCATTTACAAGAAATAAGCAGAAAGAAGCAAACTTTAACTTCCTGATTTGAATGAAATTTTGCGTGCAAGTATATTCTTGATAAGTAGATAACAGGGTGTCAAGTTCCTATTTTTCCCTTTTTTCTATTAATTTTTACCTATTCCTATTTTTTACTTTTTTCTAGGAAAATCTTCTATTTTTCCTAATTTTTTAGCTCATTGGGCAATTGCGTAAAGTGCAAAAATAATTTAGTGGTCAGCTGCCTTATCTTGTCGTGGAAGTAGAAAATGGTTTAAGGCTTATGCAAAATATGCAGCATCAAGTAAAAGTAAAAGTACTGGAATGTTTGTTTTTTCAGTACAATTACTCGTACATTTTTCTTACCGGAAATGTCTTTTTCTCTGGAAGTCTCTGGCGAAAGTGGTCGACCGTATATATCAGTGATGAAAGATGGTTTGCTGGTAAGAAAGCTTTGTACCTTGATTACAGATCATCCCATTGTAAATATGACCATCTTCAGAGAGCTTGAAGAACCAATCAGAGCAGATAATCCAGACTTTAATGGTTTTGTTAATTTGGGGAGCTGCATTCTCCACAATGTCCACAATCTTTTTTTAAAAGGGTTGGTTGAGTATAGGAGGGAAATAGATCAGCTATGTACAGACATCCAGTCCATATTCAAGCACAGTGCTGCAAGAAGAGAAGGTTTCGAAGAATTCATTCATTGACGGGGTTGAAACAGCACAAATTCCAGCAGCACAATGAAGTCAGATGGTTTAGTTTAGGCCCTGCTGCATGTGCGGCGGATTTTGGAGCAATGGGATTGCCTCTGCAGCTACGTAAAAGAATTTGGGAAAAAAGCAAAAATTGCCCCAAAGAGAATTTCTTTCAAAAAAGTTGCAAAGTTTTAAGTCATAAGGAAAACGATTAAACAAAGGCTCAGCTTAAGTTTATCAACAATGTTTCACTAACCTGTGTTTGAAGATTTTGTGAGACTGTTTCGGAGGAGTTCTCCACAAGTTCAAATTCTGTATGATAGAATGTGTGAAATCCTGTGTAAGCTTATGACCAGATTACTCTAAAACAAAATCCTATGAAAACAAAATCGGAGTTAAAAGATGGAACCATAGCAGTTTAAGACAGTATTTCTTGGCATCCGCACATTCTATATATACCACGTCCGTTGTTTACCTGCAGTCGCATATGCCTTTTCAAAATGTCCTGTTAAAGGTATTAGGTTGTCTGATCCCCTCTAAAACCACCTGTGGCAAATCGATCGCAATACTTGCAGGGAAGCTATGTACAGCCACAGCTGGCCGGACTGACTTGTATAGAGTGATTTGAGTGTGTACTGTGCTGATGAAGATGTTGGCCAGATGGAAATCGACCAACATGTTGACCACTTCTGGAGGAATGTTTTCTCTCTGCCGATGGTAGCCCTCGGGTTTTAGTTATTACAAAGGTGGTGAAGGCTGGACTTGTACTGGCAGAAATGAATGCCGAATCTGAAAGAAGTCTTTCAGTAAACGCTCGAACTGAAGTCTCGCAGAACGCTCGCACCTTGGGGAGAAACCTTTGTGAGACTCAGAGCAGGGAAGGATGAAGTCAGGTTTAACGATCCAAACCAACTTAGACCGGAGAAGATAGCCATGTCACATGTTCTCCTAGACCAAGAAGCACGCAGTAGCTGGTCGTTTCGTCTATATATTATGTACAATTTGTGTTTAAACTTTATATTTTATTAAAGAGCTTAACTCGAATGTCATGCTCTGCATTATTGAGTGTACACAGACATTGAATTTACGCAGGTAATACTTACATAGTTAAATGTAAAGACGAACAAAAGTTGATCTCCTTTGCTCTCCTTGATTCAAAATAAACATCATTATTTCATGTGGTAAAAGTTTCTGTTATTCTTTTGCATGTTGTTTATTTTTAGAAGACGTACTTCTGTTTAGGATAACTGTACGAGTACAGAGAGGCTACACGTCCATCAGCCTGTGTTTATAGTTTTTTCCTATTTTTGGGTAAAAACTCTTATTTATCCTATCTGTTTGATCTGCAAATTCATATTTTATATACATTACATTATAACGTAATGCAATGTAATGCAATACAATATTCTATTCACATTTCACGTACAGTTGATGTTAAGTTTATTACTACAAATAGATTACAGAATTATGTCTGCATATATTTGTTTGGAAAAAGAGACAGTGTATTGTTTAAAAATGTTTAATGTTTGAAGTAGCCATAGGTTTTCTAGTTCTAAAAGGACTCAGTCATTTAGATTAGCAGAAAAGAAGAATCTGTTAGAGACTTGTTGGATCGCCTGTCGCCTTTTCCTTGACAAAAGCGCGATTCTTGCTCCTCTTCACCATTTACGTTAGTTCGTTTGCTGAACATAAAAAAAGGAAACATGAAGATGTTCAAATGTTGCTAGAAACTGTGAGAAAATGAAAACTGTATGCGTTAAATAGTGTATAGAGTTGACAACGAAAAGCTGCCTGAAGGCTTACGACTAAAGACTCGCTATTTATTCCCAGGAAGTACCAACAACTACACTTTTGTCGACACTGACGTCACGTGGGAGGAGGCCCGTGCAACATGCCGCAATATGAACGCACACCTAGTTACCATGGAAACTAACGCCGAGTGGTTGACAGTAAAAGCTGCTTTGGCGAAACACGTGAATGAAGATACAAGTAACCACCATTATTACATTGGACTCAGACGAAATAACGGCACGTGGCGGTGGAGCGAGGAGCGGGACGGTGTGACTAAAGGGAGAGTGGCTGTAGACGACCCACGTTGGCAGTGGGACGAGCCGAGTGACAGTTTCCCAGAACCGTGCGGGGAAATTCAGTCCTATTACCGAGGTCAAAGAGGGCATTTTAATAATGTCAAGTGCAATGAAAAACCATCCACGTCTTACCATCGTGGGTACATCTGCGAAAAAGAGCTTTAAAACTACCTTCTAACTATGCATCGATAATATACATGATGTAACTAAATGAATAAATGTAAGACAACAAACCTAAAAGTGGTATTTTATTCTTTTTATTTGCTAAGTGTGCTGCGAAGTTTAGGTAATACACGCAAAAGTTAAACTTCTTTGAAGTCATAATAAACTCCAAAGCAATTTAATTAAGAAAATTAATTGCTGAACTGCTGTTTGTCTTACCGTAACAGAATTGGAGAGAGTTGTGTGGTGAGCGAGGATCTGAGGGACTGGCAAGTGTGTCAGATTTTCATGCGTTATCTTTTTTCTCTAATGTTGCGCAACCAACAAGCGGGATGCGTGATTGGTTGGACTGGAAGTGGAGCAGGCTAAGAATGTGTTTTGGTAATCAAAAGTATTACTCTTCGCTTGCAGCTTCAAGAGATAAGTAGCTGGTGTATGATTCAGCTAGATTAAAAGAATGCAGTATTATCGATTTAGTAAAATATCGTCTTCATGTTGTCACTTTAACATTGTCGCACAAGAACAGAGTGATAAATGGTTTATCCACTCGCAGTTTCGATGAATGCACACATGCAAACTTATAGGAAGGTTACTCGAAGTCAAAGGAGACTCAACCAAAGCTTTCAATTTTCACATGAGTATATGGAACACAGCTGAAGGTAAATGGGACTGTACATTCAAAGTAAACGAGTGTGAGCGGACCGCCGATGAAGCATTTACTTGGTAAATGCTTGCTCAATCAATGCCAAGCAGCCAGTAGAGAGAAGCAATTAAACTTTTTAAGTTTATTAATCAAATTATTTCCCTATAACATTAATTTGTAATTGTACACTCGAGTTAGCTGCCCTTAAAAACGCTATCTTGAGACCTCAAGTGGGTAAATATTTTGTCGCTCGGTTCTTGTCGACCAGCTATAATTTTCATCTTTTAAATAGACTAAATAACTTGTCCAGTTTGCGATCTAAATTTAATTCTTGGTACAACTATATTTCTTACTGCTACTATCAGTTGTACAGTGAACATGTTACCGCCAGAGTTTACCAAAAAGTTCGCGGCGGCGGGCGGACGAGAGACACAAAACACGGCGACAAGAGACACATGCTAACGTCGCAAGCGTCGCAAACTTTGTACAGTTAAAAATAATAATCAGCTGACAACTTGGTGAATATACCTACGCCGTTAACAAGAAAGGGGTCTAATACAGAAAACTAGGCATCTGATGGACAACGGTTTTCACTCCTTCGAACGCTCTTATTTCAGTCGTCTTTTAACTGCAGTTGCTTTAAAAGGCCAAACTTCTATAGATCAAACGAAAATGTTATCAATTATTGTCAAATTGGTTTAGGGGGCATGCGCAGAAGCCAAAATTTAGTGAAAAAGAAACTTCATACGGCATTTCGCTCAATTCAATTGTTTGCATAGCCAGAGCTCAGCAGTTTTGGAATAATGATTATATTGTTTAACTGACAATAGAGAGCATTTGAGATGATAC
>JAOBRG010395267.1:0-10353 GCA_027574985.1 Umimayanthus nakama | reverse complement strand
TATGTGCTGATGAAGCACATTTTCATTTGCCCCATTTCTGGGTTGTTTTGTTCCGTTACTAGACTTATTTGCTTCCAAAAGGAGTTTTTTCGCCCTATTACTTGGTTTATTTGCCTCCCGGAGGAGTTTGTTTTGGCCCATTGCCGGGTTTATTTAATCCACTGAAGGAATCAAAGAACACCATTCGGACAGGACACGACATCTCTTGTGGAGTAAACTTGGTGATGCAAACGAGCATTTTCTGGCAAACAAACCCAAAAAGCGCCCCGAAATCTGCAAAGTTCTTTAGAAATACAAACTTGACAAATGCATTGAAAGATGTGCCTAATTTTTGACACAAGAAAGTTTAAATACATAGTAAAAAAGGCAAAAAGTCACTGGTTCGATCGCGAGCGCGCGAAGAGAAAGCACTCGTTGTGTCCTCATATTCCATTCAGAAATGATTGCTAATACACGAATGCTTCACGAAGTTCATTTGGCAATGGTTACGCTTTCACTCATTCACTCTGCGGCGAAAGCCTTCCCAGAAGGCCTTTCGCCACAAAAATTGAAGGAGCATTGGTTGTTTGCATTGTCGCAGTTTAGCCAAAACATGTCCTAAAGTACGCCGCACGTCATACAATTTCACTTCCGGTAAAAACTTTCATTCGTCATACCTCGCAAACTAATTGACGTTTTGAAAAACAATTTTTGTTACTAAAAGTTCATTTGATTTATGTTCAGTTTATATTCTGCAAAAATTCCAATTTTGATATTTTTATTCTTTCCAACATGAACGGTATAAATCTTAACTCTTGTTCTTCATGAAACATTTAGCTGATCGCTGCAGAATGCATATTTTGACTAAACACCAATAATGCAAATGAGTTTTAAATAAAAGTGATATGAAGTTTAAAAAGTAAACAATGACGTCAGCCATGTGTTCTGGGATTCGACTTCTCAATGAGCTACTTGGCTACCCGCGAAGCTTTATAGAATCACCACTCACGTTCCAAGACTCATCGTGTCAATTATCCGGCCGGAAAACGAATAGTTTGGTTTTAAATACTCCACTTCCACCACTGGACGTCCGAAGGAAGTCTGAACTAGCTGTACTGTTTGGTAATAAACATAGTTAATCATGTGTGATAAAGTACCGGAAATGTGAGTTGAGTGGAGCGGAAGTTGTTGTCCGTTGACTGCGATATAGAGAGAACGAAAAACAGATCAAAAGGATTATCGTTTTCGACTTCTTTTTAAAAAGTCGGGCCGGGAATTCGTGATCGATATTACATGTAGTAAACAAATTCATAACGATTGAGAACTTCGTGACCGAAAATAACTTCATTAGGCAGTAAGTAATACAAACAAGTTCAAAGAGTCGGCGGAAGTTCGTGACCGACAAAACTTTCAGAACTCGAAAACAAGCTCAATTCGTGACCGAAAGGCGATAAGTAACTAGCTTCATAAACACGAAAATAGCTACATAACTCGAAAATAACTTCAAAGAACCGGAAATTCGACCTTGATATAAACATCACTGACTCCAAAAAATCTCCATAACTCGCAAACAACTTCTTAACTAAGTTTTGACACTCCTAACGCTTCAATAGTTGAAGTTCATAATGGCGATGTACAGAAATATTTTGTATCTGCCTTTAAGATCACAGATTCGCTTTGCTCGTTATCGTGGGAATGCTTATTCCCTCAAACACTGCCTTTTTACAGCATCTGAAACGATCATAGTAAATGAAGAACCGCGACTCAAATCTTTGGGAGAAATTCCAGGCCCAAGATCGGCCCCTGTTCTTGGTACAAGTTATGTTTTGTTCCTCACAACGAAATCGCTTGAAAAACATGGTTTAGAAGTCCAACTCAGCGACCTCCATAAATATGGGCCAATTACGAAAACCCGTAGTCCAGGACATGAGGAGCGTATTAACATCTATGACCCATCGGAAGCTGCTAAGATTTTTCACTCCGAATTGGAATATCCAAGACGTTTTGACTGGCCACTACACAACTATTACATGGAAACAAAACAAAAGAAGGCAGGATTACGTTTCCTTAATGACCAAGAGTGTCATAAACATCGCAGTGTTATAAGTAAACGCGTCCTCAAGCCGAAAGAAGTTGAAAAGTATGCCCCGGTCTTCAATGGAATCATCAGTGATCTTGTGCAGCGGTTTCGGAGTGTGCGTGGAAGAGATGGAGAGGAAAATGAAGTGCTGAACCTGGACAGAGAGTTGTTTAAATGGTCGTTTGAGTCGATTGGTCGTGTCTTGTTTGACAGAAGACTCGGTGTGATTGGAGATTGCAAGAGCCCTGAGGGGCAAGATTTCATATGTGCAGTTCAGAAGGTCAGGGATGTAATGTTTTCAGCCTCCATGTTTCCCATTTGGTTTTACAAAAACGTTCATGAAACAAAAGCCTTTAAGACATTTGTGGAGAATTACGATAAAATTTACAGCTACGCAGATCTTTTTATTGAACGGAAACTGAAGGAACTGGGAGCAGAAAGCAAGCTAGACGAAACCAACATCGAGAGAGCAGAATTTCTGCATTTTCTCCTCTCTAAAAAGGAACTAACAAAGGATGATCTGCTGGCCAGTGTGACTGATTTACTCTTTGGTGGTGTTGATACCACCTCCAACACGATGCAGTGGGTTCTGCACATGATGGGAAAGAACCCAGAAAAACAGGAACAGCTCTACCAAGAAGTGACGTCAGTCTTGCACAGTGGAGAACACGCTAGTGCTCAGTCCTTAGCCAAAATGCCGTACCTGAAAGCCTGGGTACGAGAAACCCTTCGTTTGTTCCCAGTTCTTAATACCATCCCCAGAGTTCTGTCCAAAGATCTGGTGCTAAATGGCTACAAGGTCCCAGCTGGTTCTCATGTTAACATGATGTTTTATGCTATGGGCCGCAATGAAAACCTCTTCAGAGATGCTAACGTTTTCAAACCGGAGAGGTGGCTGCGAAATTGTGTTACGAATGAAAACCTTGACGCATTTGCCTCGCTTCCGTTTGGATTTGGGACAAGAATGTGCGTTGGTCGTCGTCTTGCAGAAATGGAACTTTTTCTTCTTCTTTCTAGAATCGTCAAAGAATTCCGGGTCCAAAATGCAAGTGTGAAGGATGTTGAACCTGTCATGCGCGGTAACACTAACATGCCGGAACGAGCAGTTCGAGTGAAATTTATTGATCGAAAGTAACGTGTTTTACCCACATCAGTTTTTCCAATAATTATTCCAATTTCGTCTGTCTTCAAAAACATTGAAAGCAAAGACATAGAGGGCTCACCAGAGAGTTGCTCACATAAAAAATGCTGTTAGTTTTTTAATCCTTGATTTTTTGAAAGATTGTGTAAAAATCAAGAATTAAATAATTATTGGAGCTAAAACCAGTTGTACCTAAAAAACGACAACATTTTAGGTTTATCTTAATCAGTCTTAAACTATACTGCTATACTAAGCGCTTAGAACATGACATGTAACAGCACTTTATAAATATTTATGATTATGATCATTATCATTATCACTAATGTTTTTAATATCTTTATCTTTGTCATCATTATTATTATTATTATTATTGTTATCATTGTTATTATTAATTTATTATTAACACCGATTTTTTCCTGCAACAATACATTGTACGGTATTTGTACAAGAAACTAATGAAATTGTCGATTGATTTGTCATTTTAGAAATTTGCTCATTAACAATTGTAATTATAGGCGTGAGCAGCAATTCAAACAATCTAATAAATTGTGTTGCATTATTAAGTGTTGTTACTAATGACAAAGATAATGGTGATGATGATGTTGAAGGAGAGTCCTAACTGACCTTTCCTTGTCCACCTGACCCCTCGCCCTCGCCCTTACCCTACCCAACTGAACCTCTGCTCCGTTCCCCATCCCTCTGCCCCACCCCACCCCTTACCCCCCAAACTCTCCCCTGAGCTGCACAGTATGTTGGAAGCGTAGCAAACGATAGAGGGAAAGGGAAAGGAAGCAGAGGAGTTGGAGGAGGGGGTTGGGGGGGGGGGAGGAGCGGAGGGCACATAGATCAAGAGCCCGCCACCATCCCCTCTTGTTTCCTCATCCCTTCAGCGCTAGCCTGCTAACCGGCTTTTCCGTGGGATACATCGAAAATGTTTGTTTTCGGAATTCTTTGTTTCCGGTATTTTCATTTTTTATGTTTTCTTTGTCGTGGTCCTCACAAGTTCAAACACTTGCGAGTTGCTGTGTTTACAACCTGCACGTGGAACAAGCTGCCGGATTTTGATTTTTGCATTTACATTTTTCTGGACGATTTTCAGTGGCCAGATTTTGACATGCCGTTCACTGGCTGATGCTAAACGCAGGGCCGTAACCAGCGTCAGGCAGGGGGGCAAATGCCCCCCTAAATTTTGGACCGGAAGTAATTTTTTGTATACTTTGTCTCAAAAGGAGCTAAAAAGCGTCTGTAGCAAATTATAAACCAACTAAGAACTTTCGTTTCTTGAAAATGCCCCCCCTAAATTTTGTGTCTGGCTACGGCCCTGAAACGCGGCCAGGTTTTTGAATTGGGTTACATCGAAGACCCTAGCCGATCTTACCGGCCCACTATTCCTCCCTATGTAAAGACCAATCACCTTGATTTCCTCGCGCCAAAAGAACTGTGAAAACAAACATTTTTGTTACACCAATAAAAGAGTCGTTTAGCAGGCTACTCAAGCGGTTGCTATGCGTTTCAGTCCATTTTATTAAAATAAGCAGCCAGTTTTTACGTTTGATGACGCTTGCGGCATTTTCATTAACTATTTTCATAGAGATCCTTCTCACTAAAAACCTGGGGGTACCCCAACAATCTCAATACAGGTAGACAGTGTTGCTCCACTAGCTTTGTTGCTTGTCTTCCCAGCTGTGTTCTCCAGGAGTCGACCAATTGTCTGGCGTTAATTCTAACGGTGGAATATGGATAGTCTGTGGAATATGGGTGACTTGTAGCGTCTGGGTGACCTGTGGACTCTAGGTAACCGCGCCTGGATCTGGTGGCTGCAACATCGTCCCCTTGAATGATCCAGCTTGTAGTTTTGTACGAAAATGGAATACCGGCGAATTTATAGAGCTCTTGCGATTCGCGAAGGGGATTCCGAACAAGAGCTTCGTAGCTTTGTAAACGATAGCGGCGCGGAAAAGTTACTTCGGCCTCCAAAATAAACTGCAGTTCTTTTATCATAGCAAGGCAGAACTTCTTGATGTTTAACTGCAATGATGAAGCTTGAGTGCTCAGACGAAACTTGTCAGAAGTTGGCCAACCAATGCGACTGATAGAATTCGCCACCGCTCTAGGATCTCGTACTAAATGAATTACTTTTAAGTTATTGACGTTTTTAAACAGAAAATGTAATGTTTGAACACTTAATGAGATCCGGTGACTTAGAGTTTTAACAACAGTATGGTCTTGATTGCTGCAAACAAGGGACACATTTCGTGGAGTTAGTTTTTGACATAAGTACTTGCGCGGTTGCGTTTGGTTCACACTTTGAGAAAAGCTAGAACAGAATGGTTCGAACAAAAATTTACTTGAAAATCTTTGAAGAGGGAGGCTTGATAAGAAGCTGATAAACTCGTCTTGTGCTGTAAAGTCACAGCGAAAAATGTCTTGAAGTAATTTCAGGGCTGCTTGTTCGTACAGTCGAGAGTGTCTCAAGGTTGTCCCTTGTAACGTAAACAGTGGTTCGTACATGTAAAATACTCCCGGATGTGCATCAAACAGCTGGCCCAGATACGACGAGCCTGTTCGCGCATGTGCAATTATAAGCAGATTGGTTTTTGTTTTCTGAACACGTTTTTGGACAGGATTTGGGCTGAAGAATTTTCCACTCGAGTCGAAGGAAAGCAGTTTTATTGTCACTAAGACAACTCCAAAGGTCAGCAGTAACGCTACCAACGCATTCCATTTTGGTTTCTGTCTCGCAAAAATGCTGGAATTTCTTGCTTGTTTTTGCATATCATTTGTGTCGACCTGTCAAAGAAATTTAATGTGAGTTAAACTAAGGCCCTGTTTACATGGAGAAAGATAGCCTGTCTGACCGAGATATCTCGGCTCGGCGGGTACCCCTTCTCTATTCAGTTTTAACGTTGCGTTTACATGTGAACCGAGATTCCTTGCAATGCGGCTGCCCCTTCTCTATTCAGCTTTAAAGTTGCGTTTACATGTGAGCCTAGATTCTTTGCAATGCGGGTGCCCCTTCTCTATTCAGTTTTAACGTTGCGTTTACATGTGAACCGAGATTCCTTGCACTGCGGCTGCCCCTTCTCTATTCAGCTTTAAAGTTGCGTTTACATGTAAACCGAGGTTCTTTGCAATGCGGGTGCCCCTTCTCTATTCAGCTTTAAAGTTGCGTTTACATGTGAGCCGAGATATTTTGCAATGCGGGTGCCCCTTCTCTATTCAGTTTTAACGTTGCGTTTACATGTGAGCCGAGGTTCCTTGCACTGCGGGTGCCCCTTCTCTATTCAGCTTTAAAGTTGCGTTTACATGTGAGCCGAGATATTTTGCAATGCGGGTGCCCCTTCTCTATTCAGTTTTAACGTTGCGTTTTTATGTGAACCGAGATATCCCTGCAAGGCGGGTGCCCCAGCTTCTGACCCGGGGCACCCGCCTAGCCGAGTTACGTTTGTACCACGCAAACACTCGATACCCGAGTTATCTCGGTGAAGAGAACTATCTTTAGCTATTTTTAGCTACGAATGCTGCCAAGCGTCGGCGCGACATTTGTCTGGCCCGGGACATATGATCATTGATATCACCGAGAGGGGGATAGTGGGTAGGTAGATGGTCGCATGTTTTCAATGATTCACGGGAATTAAATAATTAAAATATCTGGAAGGTTCCCCTTAATGTTGAGAGTTTTTGACACTTGTTGGCAGTTGTTGTGTGGTAAATAGAAACGAACGCAACAACAGCCAATACTTTTGCGGTCCTCTAAAGAAACAATACTTTTTTGGCACAGTTAGCCTTGTAATTGGGCGCAATTGGGCGAAACATTGTTGCGCTACGCTTGGCCGGTTACATTACAATAGAAACGTTAGAGCTTGTTACGCCAACATTGTCGCTAATTCATGTAAACGGACGCAACATGTTGTGCCAAACAATATTAAATCCGTTTGCATTATCCACAGTCACGTGATACTTAAACAAGACGTTTCTGGTGCTATACAAAAGACGAAGCCGCACCGTTTTTTACGCTCGAAGTTCCAAACTTAAAAATGAGAAACATGACAAACTTAAAGTGGCGTAAGTATGAAGTCTATCAGTCCTCTCTTAAATTGTTCAGTTTTCGAGCTGGAGTTTTATATTGGTAGGAAAAAAATAAGCAAAAAAGGGTAGGGGCTTGGTGAAGACTAATAGCGGTGTTTTGTAACTTTAGGTCACCTTGACAGTTTTAATCTGGTGTATTCATAGTTAACTTTAGAAATTTAACACGCATCAACTCCCGCGAACGAAAACCTAAATCCGAAGTGTCGTAATGCGTTTTGATACATTTGCTGTACTTTCCCGAACTAAAGCGCAATTCGACAGTGGTCTGTTTCGGTCTGTTAGTAACAAGTAAGAAACCAATGAAGCGCAAAATCGGAGATGTTAACTCCACCCAGTCCCTTCAATAGGGGAATTTCTTACTCAAGGGAACGTCATCTTTCGTGAATATAACAAATTAAGATAGAAGCTACACAGATCATTTCGGAAATATTTTTACCAGATTTTATTGGTTTTAAACAAACTAGCATTCATAGTAACAGCTCTTTTTCGAAGTGGCTTTATTTTGATTTGCGAGTTAACTAACCGAAGCATCTGGGGAGCAAAGCGAAGTTGTTTAATGGCACATTTTACACTTTGTTTCCGAGTATGTTAAAAATAGCAACTTCACAGTTAATTGTTCCTGTTTACTTAATGTAAGTCATGATCGTCTAAAGCCGACATTTGCACGCAAACTCAAAATATTGTTTTGTACGAACACTTTGAGAGAAAAGAAGCACTGAAAATCTGTGTTAGTTGCTATGACAAAATAGAAGCATGGATAAACCTGCTTGTTCTAATCACACTTACAATTACGTTTAGTTATTCTTATACAAAATAAACTACAGTTTAAGTAGTTGCGCCACATATTTTAAAGCATTAAAATGCTTTTCGACGATTTGCATTTGGAATTACAATGCTAACGGCGAATTTTGAAACAACACAGTAAAGTCAAGATGAAAACGTCCGAGTTCTATAAATATAATTCTCATCAAGTGTCATATGTAGCAGCCGAGAGAAAACTTGACGCCTCTTTAAATGGTCGACCAGCTATAATCTTGAAGGAAACAACAGAACGGTTCAGATATAACTGATAACAAAATACTTACTATTGATGGCAGCTGCAAAGCAAAGTAACATCTCTCGGGTCGCAAGCTGTTTTGCCAGTGACGAGGTTCAGTCCCCGAAAACAATAAAGCCACAGCGTATTGTGATAAGATAAAAGGATTGTTTTTACAAGAGAAGACCAGATAACAGTTCAAACACCCGTGTTTATACACTTTGGCGGGTATGTGTTAACTGTTCACTCATCCATACATTGTTTCATTTCTCTCGTTGGCAGGTGGAGTCTTCAGGAGAATCGGACCTTTAGCAGTTTTACCGCAACAACAAAATGGAAAGCAAAAAGCATTACAATATTTTTGTAAGAACATGTTTTTTATAAGAACATGAGGCTGAAAAATGCCCAAAACTTCAGAACATGCTAAGAACATATGTTTTGGATAAAGCACAAAAATCATGGAAATGCCTCGTTTTCGGCTGCAACATCGCCAATTGTGTTATGAATTCAATACCTTGTTTTGAAATCTTCTTTAATGCTGTATTTCCATGTATTTCTTCCATGTCCGCAAGAATAACTGCTAATTAAAAAAGCGTTTTCTGCTACTTGTTGGTTTGTGCGAACGGAAGAAACATTTCTACACCCAATACCATTATTTTAAGATACTTGAGGCTGAAAATTCTCAAAGTATTCAAGAGCATCAACATCAGCCCCCAAACTAAACGCTCTTATAAAAAAGAGTGCAGCCAGACCTGTACAGGAGCAGGCCTGTACGATATTTGTAGTTGGAATACACCAGAACTACCACCAGCTTACGTCAAGAGAAAATATTGGTTTCTTTTGTTTCTTACGATCTTTGGAGAGTTTTGTACTGATAAACTAATCGCGACTGAAAAGGTTAATGAAACCTGCGTGTTAGACAAAAAGTGTTTAAAGGTACAGTAGTTTTTGTCTTGTAACATTTTCCGCCAACTGCATGCCGGTAGTACATCGACGAGTCGTAGGTTGAAAGTTTTACAACGCCGGTTGATGCGCTGAAAATCAAATTTGTTGCCGTGCGCATTACCACCCAACTGAGCAATTTTGAATAAAACAGTTTGTTTCATTTGCAAATTGCGGAAGAAAACAAATCCGTCTTCTCAGTTTGCGCAATAGAACTGCATGAGTGACAATTTTCTTAAAGTATCAGTTTGAAGGAACCGTATATAATTCACGGTCGTGTGAACCGATAATTGTATTCCACGTTCAGCCAAGCCAAGATTTCGGAAGGAACGGTGAGATAAGGATTTCTTTTGTAAAAAAACTTGTTTGTTATAAAGCCCGAGACATAAATCGTAACGAATTGCTTATGCAGCGGTCTGGCAAATAGGACCTCAAGCCACTAAAACGTGAATTCGCTCAGTGACAACAGGTTGCTGAAAAATCACATGGGAAGCACCTCCTTTTCCGGTTCCGGGATATTCAGTGAATTCTAGTACTTAGTGCCCACGCTACAACCTCGTACCCAGGCTCCTCACGAGGAGCCTCGCAACTGAAAAGAGCCTGGGTACGAGGTTCTGAGCATCGCGTCCCGAGACAACACAACTCACCATTTGTAACGGTGTACGTGTCGCGTTGTCGGCCGTAGTGCCAAATGGGTGAATCACTGGGTTACATAAAACCTTGAAAAACCCCTGCAGGAAAATGGCAAACATGTTCTCCAGCCCAGGGCTAACGCCCCTTTATGCGATGCGATGAAAAAAAATTGTCGAACTTTTTTCACACTGACTAGAGTTTTCGGCCGTTTTAGGGAAAAATTTGCGCGGTAAAAATGTCAGTTTCCATACTTAGACAAACGTGAGTAGAGCCAATCAGGTTACCGAAAATTTAATATCTAGTATTTGGTATTTAATGGAAATAACACAGCAGTATTAAGGGCGAACCATTTGATCTTTGAGGGGGGGGGGGGGGCTTTTTTGGTGAGCAGGATTTTTTTTTCATGTCCCATAGTGTGCAAGATTTTTTTTTGAACTGCAAAATTTTTTCCCC